>JAVTVY010031261.1:78201-120256 GCA_036873755.1 Hanleya hanleyi
TGTCCCCAGTACCCCGTCCCCTTATGGTTATTTGCATATATTTTGGCCCCTTTCTTTACCAAACACTATATACTATACTCTCTATATATGTTCATTCTCTATATCTTTGTGAAGGCGGTCCCCAGTCTCTGGTCCCCTTTGGCTCATTTACAGGTATTTGTCAAAGGTCCGTGTAACCTTGCACAATTCAATTTTCGTTTTTTGTTTTTGGTTTCTCAAAATCAAAAATTGAAATTTTTTACTTCGCGCAAAAATGAAAATCAAATATTGAAAATTGCCTCGACTTGTCCGTTTTTCGTTTTTTGAGTTTAACTTTGACGCATCAATGTTAACTGCGCACGCGCAAGGCTTCTGATGTCACTTTCGGTCCGCGGAGTAGTATGGAAAGCGCAAATCGGATTGTTTAGGCAGGTGTGGAGCACAATATGGAAAGCCAGTAGGGGGAAAGATATGGGAGTGTCACCACACGATAGATCCCTGGAGCCAGGCATTCGAGCTAGATTATAATGGGCCAACTGCGCATGTCCAGAAGTGAGTAGGCATTCGTGCAGTAGGTGTGAATCATTATATGGAGAACAACAGGGTTGATACACATATGAGTAATATACAATGCGCATAAGTCCGCACATTGACCAGGCGTAAGAATCTGGCGTCGAGGTCAAATGCATTATAGTACGGGCGAAAACCGGCAAAAGAGTGCGCCGTCTCAAAAAGGACGCCGTCTCATGTGGAGGTCATGTGGAGGTCACGTGATGGCCAAGTGCATGGGGCATGTATTCCTCCGCAGAGATGTGGTCTGTCGGTGATGCGGTCTTCCTCCGCGGACAGAAATTAGTCCCCAGACTTCAAATACGCTGCATGGACCGATTGGGTCGAGTGAGGCGTCAAAGTGAAGCGCTCCTACAGGACCATATGGAATGCATGTACAGACTTGTATCTGGGTGTTTTCCATCATGCGGCAGTCACGTGATTAGGAGTGCATGTACTGACTTGTATGCCGTGCATTCATTTGAGTCGGGGACTCGGGGTCCCTACGGAAGAATTTTGCAAGTCATGGGTGGGTGTATGTAAAATGAGGATTTGTCTTGAAAATATAAAAAGCGGAACACGGACTTTACCCCTACACTAGAGGAAAACCCCTATTAACCCTATCCCAAAGGGCTAATATCGGTCCCCGGCTTTATCGGGTTCTGCCTGGAGTTGGTGTATGTAAATTTAGGATTTGTCCCGAAAATATAAAAAGCGGAACACGGAATTTACCCCTCCAATAGAGGAAAACCCCTATCAACTCTATTCCAAAATGGTGAATATTGGTCCCTGGCTTATCGGGGCCTGCTGAGAGAGGTAGGGTGGGGGAGAGGGTGCATGTAAATTGAGGATATGTCTCCGAAAATATAAAAAGCGAAACACGGACTTTACCCCTACAATAAGGGAAAACTCCTATCAGCCCTACCCCAAATGGCTAATATCGATCCCTGGCTTATCGGGGCCTGCTGAGAGGGGTAGGGTGAGGGAGTGGGTGTATGTAAATTTAGGATTTGTCCCGAAAATATAAAAAGCGGAACACGGACTTTACCCCTACAATAGGGGAAAACTCCTATCAACCTTGTCCAAAAGGGCTAATATCGGTCCCTGGCTTATCTGGGCCTGCTGAGAAAGGCAGGGTGGGGGAGTGGGTGCATGTAAATTGAGGATTTATCCCGAAAATATAAAAAGCGGAACACGGAATTTATCCCTAAAATAGAGGAAAACTCCTATCAACCACGTCTAGTGGGGCTTATCGGAGCCTGCCGACAGAGGAAGGATGGGGAGTGGGTGCATGTAAATTGAGGATTTGTCCTGAAAATATAAAAAGCGGAAGACGGACTTTACCCCTACAATAGGAGAAAACTCCTATCAACCTTGTCCAAAAGGGCTAATATCGGTCCCTGGCTTATCGGGGCCTGCTGAGAGAGGTAGGGTGGGGGAGTGCGTGTATGTAAATTTAGGATTTGTCCTGAAAATATCAAAAGCGGAACACGGACTTTACCCCTACAATAGGGGAAAACTCCTATCAACCTTGTCCCAAAGGGCTAATATCGGTCCCTGGCTTATCGGGGCCTGCTGAGAGAGGTAGGGTGGGGGAGTGGGTGTATGCAAATTTAGGATTTGTCCTGAAAATATCAAAAGCGGAACACGGATTTCACCCCTACAATAGGGGAAAACTCCTATCAACCTTGTCCCAAAGGGCTAATATCGGTCCCTGGCTTATCGGGGCCTGCTGAGAGTGGTAGGGTGGGGGATTAGGAGTAGTATAGAAAGCAACAGTTTTGGGGCTCCGATCTCCGAGCTCCCGCCTGCCTCATCCCCGAGCTCCCGACTACTCCATCCCCGAACTCCGAGCTTCCGTCGTTACGCCTTAACGCCCGTCGTTACGCCTTAACGCCCTAGCATAACGCCTTGACGCCATGATATACACAGATGAAAGAAAAACAACAACATCAAGGATGAGAGATGAGAAAAGAACAACAACAACATGTTTTTTTTCTTTTCACATGGTTTATTCTCCCCTCCAGTACATCATACCCACGCTGGGGGAGCCGCGTTGGGTATGTTTACAATTCAAGAAGACTTGTCCAATCAGAAGCCGCCATTTGGTGCTGTATCAGTCATATTCGTTCTTGCCCGTTACTGCTTTAGATGTTTTCTCGACTGCTCTTGTCCAATCAGAAGTCGCCGTTTCAGAAACTTTCATCTTTGCTCGGTGTGACCTAATCGTCGTCGGGTAGGCCTGGATATTGTTCGGGGAGCATGTCCTGAAAGAGTTGTTTGCGCATCCTGATCGCATTTTCCAGGGCCTCAGTGGGTGGTAGCCCCATATCCTCTTCCAAGTGACGCTTGGTCTTCATGATGGACCTGTGCGTGGGGTCGCCTTTCATTTCAAGCGGTAGTAAGGTATACTGTTCATAGATCGCCATGGCTGTTTTCCCGATGCAAGGGCGCATTTGGGTGTACGCCTGTTATAAGTTATCCTGTCCAGCGTCCTCGATCGCTGCAGCATGAGTATTGATAGCTGCTGTCACAATACGATCCCAGAAGGAAGGTTCTGCCTCACTTTCCTGGTATGTAGGCTGACTATCTGAGGTCAAGCTCTCCATATCAGTATATAGACTCTCAGCAATCTCACTTTCCTGGGATGTAGGCTGACTATCTGAGGTCAAGCTCTCCTTATCAGTAGATAGACTCTCGTCAATTTCCCTTTCGGCTTCTTGTGCCTCGGAGTCTTCAATCCCATGTATATTTTTCTCGTGTCGCATCATATCGTAACGTCTGGTGAACGTGCGTTGGCACTCAGAGCAAGTATAAACCATGTTGACGGTTGAACGTCGACTGTGCGTGTTTTGGCAATACACTTGCTTTTATAGACAGTAACGGCCGTCAACGCTTAGCTTAACGCTTCAACGCCCTGGTGAACTAGCTCCGAAGCCCTGATTGTCATGGAATTGCCTCCAATACATCGAAATGCAGTGACGCCCGTCGCCCGTCTCAACGCCCGTCAACACCCGTCGTTACGCCTTAACACCCGTCTCAATGCCTTAACGCCCTATCCTTACGCCTTAACGCCCGTCTCAGCGCCTTAACGAGCGATAAAGGGGTTTTGGAAGCCGATTAACCTTTGAACTCTGAGTGCACTTTCGGTCAGGTGACCGGAAGTGACCTTTGTCCACGTGACCGAAAGTGACCTTTGACTCTGCGCTGCTCGGAAGTGACGTCATCGTACGCAGGCGCACACACACATACCTGGTGCACCCACACCCTGGTGTACCCTATAGCCCGTGGGTACAGGGTGCCAGGGTGCACCAGGCACCAGGCGTTAAGGCATTGAGACGGGCGTTAAGGCGTAACGACAGGTATTGACGGGCGTTGAGACGTGCGTTAAGGCGTAACGACGGGCGTTGACGGGCATCACTGCATTTCGATGTATTGGAGGCAATTCCATGACAATCAGGGCTTCTGAGCTAGTTCACCAGGGCGTTGAAGCGTTAACCTAAGCGTTGACGGCCGTTACTGTCTATAAAAGCAAGTGTATTGCCAAAACACGCACAGTCGACGTTCAGCCGTCAATATGGTTTATACTGGCTCTGAGTGCCAACGCACGTTCACCAGACGTTACGATATGATGCGACACGAGAAAAATATACATGGAATTGAAGACTCCGAGGCACAAGAAGCCGATACAGAATTGATGAGAGTCTATCTACTGATAAGGAGAGCTTGACCTCAGATAGTTAGCCTACATCCCAGGAAAGTGAGATTGCTGAGAGTCTATATACTGATATGGAGAGCTTGACCTCAGATAGTCAGCCTACATACCAGGAAAGTGAGGCAGAACCTTCCTTCTGGGATCGTATTGTGACAGCAGCTATCAATACTCATGCTGCAGCGATCGAGGACGCTGGACAGGATAACTTATAACAGGCGTACACCCAAATGCGCCCTTGCATCGGGAAAACAGCCATGGCGATCTATGAACAGTATACCTTACTACCGCTTGAAATGAAAGGCGACCCCACGCACAGGTCCATCATGAAGACCAAGCGTCACTTGGAAGAGGATATGGGGCTACCACCCACTGAGGCCCTGGAAAATGCGATCAGGATGCGCAAACAACTCTTTCAGGACATGCTCCCCGAACAATATCCAGGCCTGTCCGACGACGATTAGGTCACACCGAGCAAAGATGAAAGTTTCTGAAACGGCGATTTCTGATTGGACAAGAGCAGTCGAGAAAACATCTAAAGCAGTAACGGGCAAGAACGAATATGACTGATACAGCGCCAAATGGCAGCCTCTGGTTGGACAAGAGTCTTCTTGAATTGTAAACATACCCAACGCGGCTCCCCCAGCGTGGGCATGATGTTCTGGAGGGGAGAATAAACCATATGAAAAGAAAAAACATGTTGTTGTTGTTGTTCTCATCTCTCATCCTTGATGTTGTTGTTTTTCTTTCATCTGTGTATATCATGGCGTCAAGGCGTTATGCTAGGGCGTTAAGGCGTAACGACGGGCGTTAAGGCGTAACGACGGAAGCTCGGAGCTCGGGATGGAGTAGTCGGGAGCTCGGAGCTCGGGGATGAGGCAGGCGGGAGCTCGGAGCTCGGAGCCCCAAAACTGTTGCTTTCTATACTACTCCTAATCCCCCACCCTACCACTCTCAGCAGGCTCCGATAAGCCAGGGGCCGATATTAGCCCTTTGGGACAAGTTTGATAGGAGTTTTCCCCTATTGTAGGGGTAAAGTCCGTGTTCCGCTTTTGATATTTTCAGGACAAATCCTGAATTTACATACACCCACTCCAGCCAGAACCCGATAAGCCCGGGGACCGATATTAGCGCTTTTCATATTTTCGAGACAAATCCTCATTTTACATACACCCACCCATGACTTGCAAAATCCTCCCGTAGGGACCCCAAGTCCCCGATTCAAATGAATGCGCGGCATACATGTCAGTACATGCACTCCTAATCACGTGACTGCCGCATGATGGAAAAAACCCAGATACAAGTCTGTACATGCATTCCATATGGTCCTGGAGGAGCGCTTCACTTTGACGCCTCACTCGACCCAATCGGTCCATGCAGCGTATTTGAAGTCTGGGGACTAATTTCTGTCGGCGGAGGCAGACCGCATCACCGACAGACCACATCACTGCGGAGGAATACATGCCCCATGCACTTGACCATCACGTGACCTCAACATGACCTCCACATGAGACGGCGTCCTTTTTGAGACGGCGCACTCTTTTGCCGGTTTTTGCCCGTACTATAATGCATTTGACCTCGACGCCAGATTCTTACGCCAGGTCAATGTGCGGATAATGTGCGCATTGTATACTACTCATATGTGTATCAACCCTGTTTTTCTCCATATAATGCTTCACACCTACTGCACGAATGCCTACTCACTTCTGGACATGCGCAGTTGGCCCATTATAATCTAACTCGAATGCCTGGCTCCAGGGATCTATCGTGTGGTGACACTCCCATATCTTTCCCCCTACTGGCTTTCCATATTGTGCTCCACACCTGCCTAAACAATCCGATTTGCGCTTTCCATACTACTCCGCGGACCGAAAGTGACATCAGAAGCCTTGCGCGTGCGCAGTTAACATTGATGCGTCAAAGTTAAAATCAAAAAACGAAAAACGGACAAGTCGAGGCAATTTTCAATATTTGATTTTCATTTTTGCGCGAAGTAAAACGAAAAACGAAAATTGAAAATTGAATGTCAAATTTCAATTTTTGATTCTGAGAAACCGAAAACGAAAATTGAAAATTGACGGTCAAATTTCAATTTTTGATTTTGAGAAACCAAAAACAAACAAGCGTTCTGAGAACCCCAACATCTCGCCTTGCGGGGTCATCCGCCAAAGGTGCAGCAGTATTGAAAGCATACATGTAGAGCAAACAATAAGGTCTGGAATAGGTGATGTGTTACAGACAATAATGTCTGGAATATATTATCTGGTACAGACAATAACATCAGTCCCATGTGGGATTACTGGCAAAAGTTAATCCCATGTAGGATGGATAGGTCAGTGCCGTCGGATTACTGGTACATAGGGCAGTCCAGTGTGAGATTACTGCTGCATAGGCCAGTCCTGTGTAGGATTACTGCTGGGTGGACCAGTCCCATGTTATTATTGACGGATAGTCCCCTGTGGGATTACTGCTGGATAGTCCAGTCCCAAGTGGGATCACTGCTGGATAGGCCAGTCCTGTCTGGGATTACTGCTGGATAGATGAGTCTCGTATGGGATTAATGCTGGATAGGACAGTCCCGTTTGGGATTACTGCTGGATAGGCTAAACCTGTGGGATTACAGCGGAATAGGTCAGTCCCATGTAAAATTATGGCTGGATAGGTCAGTGCCATGTGGGATTACTGCTGCAAATTGCAATCCAGTGTCATATTACATCTGGATAGGTCAGTCCCATGAGAGATTACTGCTGCATAAGCCAGTCCTGTGTGGAATTACTGCTGGATACGCCAGTCCCATGTGGGATTACTGCAGGATAGGCCAGTCCGGTCTGGGATTACTGCTGGATAGGTCAGTCCCGTGTGGCATTACTGCTGGATAGGCCAGCGCCATTGGGATTACTGCTGGATAGGTCAGTCCTGTGTGAGATTACTGCTGAATAGGCCAGTCCCAAATGGGATTACTGCTGGATAGACCAGTTCGGTCTGGGATTACTGCTGGATAGTTGAGTTCCGTTTGGGATTACAGCTGGATAGGTCAGTCCCGTATGGCAATACTGCTGGATAGGCCAATGCCATTTGGGATTACTGCTGGATAGGTCAGTCCCGTGTGGGATTACTGCGGGAGAGCTGTGACCTAGGAAAACATGAAAAATGTCCACCAAGTTTTATAATCATCCCACGAAAGGTTCAACAAACTTCCCATGTACAGATCTACCTGTAAATTTTTGCCCAACAAAAAACTTATCAATGGAAAGGTACAAAGTCTAAACTGCAATAATTAGGAAAAAATTTCATATTTAATGTCATATTTCTTAAATAGCACATGCACATCTTTGAATCACATTGAACTTGGGTAGCAAGTGTCAAACTCATCCAATGAAAGCTGACAGCTTCAGAAAACTTTCCATGTACAGGTGTACATGTATATACATGTACATTATTATTGGCAGATTAAGACAAAACCCTCAAAATTTGAACAAAAATTAATATTTCATCTCCTAAATATCACAGGTACATCTTCTAATCATAAGAAACATGTGTACCAAGTTTCATAATCATTCAATGACAGCTGACAACTGCAGCAAACTGTGGTGTACAGATGTACATGTGCACTTCAGCTAAACGCAAAACTCAATCATTTGCCATAATTTGGAGAAAAATTAATATTTCATCTCAAAAATAGCACAGGTACATCCTCTTATCATAAGAAACATGTGTACCAAGTTTCATAATCATCCAATGACAGCTGACAACTCGAGCAAACTTACCATGTACATGTAGAGGCCTACATCTACAATTTACCTAAACAGAAAACTCATTCATTTGCCATAATTTTGAGAAAAATTAATATTTCTTCTCAAAAATAGCACAGGTACATCCTCTTATCATAAGAAACATGTATACCAAGTTTCATAATCATCCGATGACAGCTGACAACTGCAAGAAACTTTCCAAGTACAGATGTACATGTGCACTTCAGCTAAACGCAAAACTCATTCATAGGGATTTTAACATTAGAGCACCTCAGGGGTAGTACCCCCAGGTGGCATACCCACCCCCCATATTTTTTTTATTTTTTTTTTTATATTTTTTCTAATTTTTATAGATTTTTTTTAACTTGCTAAACCAAAAACCTTATCATTTCCAGGCAGGGGACACCGACACCGACACCGACGACGACATCCTCTTTCCCCCCTCACAATATCTCCCCTTTACTTCGTAAGGCGAGATAAAAACGAAAATTGAATTGTGCAAGGTTACACGGACGTTTGACAAATACCTGTAGATGAGCCAAAGGGGGACTGGAGACTGGGGACCGCCTTCACAAAGATATAGAGAATGAACATATATAGAGAGTATAGTATATAGTGTTTCGTAAAGAAAGGGGCGAAAATATATGCAAATAACCAAAAGGGGACGGGGGAGTGGGGACAGCCAAGAGAAAGGCATATAAACTCATAAATACATACGTAAGGAAAGAATGAATGAATGAATACGACTAAATGATTAACTTGATTACTTTTATTATTACTATATATATATATATATACACACGTATGTGCTTGAGATATGGGGTTAAATATTTATATGTATATATAGGTTAAGGGATTAATTTTTATATATAGGTAATACCTTTATTTAACGTCACGTTACATGACTTACTAGCCGGGAGTGTTGACAATTCAAGTCCAATCAAAAATCGACCTCTGGTGTTGCGTCTGTCCTTGGTAGCTCTTGTTCCTTAGATGTATGCATAATCGTCGTCGGGCAGTCCAGGAAAATGTAGCGCAACATGTCAGCTGTTTGCGCATTTTGACTGCATTTTTCAGGGCTTCGAAGGGCGGTAGTTCTTTCAAGTGACGCTTAATCGTGATGGACCTATGCGTGCGGCCGCCTCTCATTTTAAGTGAGAGCAGACTATGTTGTTCAAAAGTAGCCATGGCTGTTTTGTGGTTGGTCCATTTGGATGTATGCTTATTCCAAATTATCCCGTCCAACGTCCTCGATTAAATGAGTTTCAATAGCCTCATGCAAATACGATCCCAAACGGTGTGTTCTCCCTCACTCAGGCTTCCATGGGACGAAGCCTGACTATCGCCCTTCAACAGTCTCTGTATCGGTATCACTCTGTGAACTCCACAATCATCCGGTATGCTCGCTGCATCTGATCGGCTTGTGTCTCGGTGTATGTTTCTCTGGTGTCGGGTCATACCGTAGTGACTGATGAACGTGCGTTCGGAATCAGAACAAGTATAACCCATGTTGACGGTTGAACGTCGACTGTGCATGTCTTTGGGATACGTTTGCATTGATATACGCACAGGCCCGCAAAACAAGAGGTTTTTTTTGTCGGGTGGGGTGGACGGTGGTATTACGGAGTCGAAGGATAGGTTCTCTTTATATAACCCTATGCTTTATATCAAACTACAACAAGGTCTGAAACGCACTTTGGGTGAATCGAGAAATGAACGGTTTACCGCCAAACAAAATACATCAGCATATTCTACAAGTATCACTTCATATATTCCCGTCATCAAATTAGTAAATTTGTGCAATTTTTTACCTTTGCCGGGCGATTCAAAATCCAACGTAACTGTCCATCCATCCTGGAACAGCGAGATGATGGTCCACATCTTTCTCAATTCTGAGAACCTCGTACCGCATTGCTAGGAATGCATACTGGCATCCATGTTGGAATTATCACGCGAAAACTCCGAACAGCGCATGTCATGGACACTGATGAAGATTAGCTCAAGAAGAAAATCAGAGAGAAACATATCAAATTAGAAGAGAATCTTCCCGGGTAGAATCAAGGGAATACCCATTTCATTTGGATATATATTTTATCTCCCGATAAGAGAGAAATACAACGAGGACTATTTGAGGGGAAACACATCCCACAGCATGTGATGTGCCTCACGTGCGGCGGATCACGGTTTACAGTTGAGAGCTGTAAAATGCTTACACCATTAATGCGCGAGGTATTAAGACTTCACGGAATAAGCCGAGCAGTCTCAAATGGCAAGAGAGGTCGCACACTGATCAGCTGACAAATCAGAATTGAGAACGAAGCCCGCCATAATCTCGCTGTTCCGGGATGGATGGACAGTTACGTTGGATTTTGAATCACCCGGCAAAGGTAAAAAATTGCACAAATTTACTAATTTGACGACGGGGATATTAAAGTGATACTTGTAGAATATGCTGATGTATTTTGTTTGGCGGTAAACCGTTTATTTCTCGATTCACCTAAAGTGCGTTTCAGACCTTGTTGTAGTTTTATATAAAGCATGGGGTTATATATAGAGACGCCATATTTCGACACCTTCACCGTAATACCACCGTCCACGCCCCCCCCCCCCCACCCCACCCAAAGAAAACTCTTGTTTTGTGGGCCTGTGGATATAGGTAACACAGTAACGTGTCCCACTCCATCGTACATCGTGAAACAGAAAAATACCCAAATACACGCCGTAGTTTTCTCCACAAGAAATATGTCCAACGGTTCAGTATGTTTTTTCCAAATTATTTGCGATATAGGCCTATCCAGATATTTTCAAGTCCAAGTTTTTCACGCACTCCGTTTATGTGCAGATCACTCTATGATCGCCATTATCCGGGTTATTATAGCGTCTCTGAGCGCTGTTTTGTTTGTGCTGATGTCAGGCGAACGTATGGGACTTTCCTCAGAGACAATGGCCGGACGGGCTTCTTAGATATTATTGGCCGAGTTCATGAAATCAATACGGAAACGGCAGCTGGCTATGTATTTTGTTTTCAGGGCAACCACGTCACATACATGCTGTTTTTCAGCAGAGGACACACAACTGCTCCAGTGCATGTAATTTCATTTCATTTGTGTTTATTTATTTATTTTTTCTTTTCTAACGCGCATTGGTGTAACCTAACTGACATCGGGACAATATGGCTACCCTCAGGCCAATACCAAGACAATACGAATATGAACCACTTTTCACATATAATTGTATCACTAACGGGTCAAAACAGCGTAGCCCATAATACAGGGTGTATATCTGCCGTATTAATTCGGTTCAAGAATCACGAGACAATGCAGCATACAATAGCCAAGTCTAGGGACAACAAAGTGTCTATAATTGTGCCTTTTCAGCGACACAAAGACTCAGACAATAGCTCCCTACATGAAGAATGTACCTTAAATTCCCATTGCATTCACTGACCTACACACGCCCTTTTCCAAAACTTGATGAGACTTGTAGCCCCGAATTGAGTCGTCACGGGAAATCCCTATGATATTCCCGGACATTCCCGGAAACTCAGGCGAAGCGACAGTAAGCCTATTTGGAGTCTCAGTGACATGGGTCTCTTTGTTATCTGCGAAGGCTTATCATCGGAATTTTCCGCATCATCGCACCGCAAGTGACCGCCTCATCGCGGAGGAATGCCACCTCTCGAACCTCCGTAACTTTAGGGTCAATACTGGCCTTGATCACCGGCCTAAGTACTAAGTCAAGTTGGCCAAAGATATACCCTTTTATCACGACAGATATATCCTTTTAACAATAACTCTTCAAACAGGTAGCTTTGCGAAAAAAAATAAAAATGAAAGTTGGGTTGGGAAAGCATACCTCTGTGTAAATAAATGAAGATAAACTATAACCACATAAACATTTACACATAATAAAGCTCTTGAATCGGTGACTGTTCACCAAACCACGTATTGGTTAAGGTATCGTTTATCCTAAAATAAACAATTAAACTAAACGGATTTTTATTGTCATATGGTGCTAAATTTAAAATACGATAATTGAATTGAGAGTACGATATTACCGAACAGACAGAGGCACAGCATTTAATGTACCGCTAATTAACGTTACAGAGAAGGTATGCGCATATCACCTAAACACATCAATTTAATTATACGGAAATGAGCGTAAAACCACGAGTAAAAATGATTGGCCTTTCAGACCGCAATCTTGGCAATTCAGTACTGGAGTCACGTGATCCGTTATGAACGGAAGCTTGGTCCATCCTGACGTATGAGGTCTTAGACACAAGGAAGACATTGGAATAAGTGATATGAATAATAAAATAACATTTACTTATATTTTCTACTTTATTTATATTTATTTTAGTCAGTTGGACTGCGCAACTCTAATATCCCAGTTAAAGGAATGCTTCACTCAATTCAACTACGTTTCTATCCTGAAGGTTTTTACTAAAAAAATGTGTATCAAATATCTCTTGCCAATTAAAACGGAAAAATATTATTTTCTCATTTCTGTGTCTTATTCCCGAGCATCTGGGCAATGCCATATTGCCACAGCCGGTCCTACAGAAAACGAGGCTGCTAGAAGTGATGAGGCCGTATTAAGCCTTAGAGCGTTATTTGCAGATTTGCCAACACCACAACGAGCTGTCCATTGTTAAAATTTAACACCATTCACGATCTAATAAAGTAGTGGAATGTGTTCATACGCTCAAAATGTAAGCTCAAATAAAAATCGACATTCCATCTGTTTCCTGCTCTTAATCTTTAGCGTAATTTAGAATTCTATGTGACGTTGGTATGACGTTATTTGGTGCTCGGAGCATCAAATTACGTCAACCTATCCAGGAAAATGGCGGATCCCAGATGCTTGGGAATAAGACAAAGAAATGAATAAAATCATACTTTCCGGTCTTCAGTGGCAAGAAATAATTGGCACACTTTATTTATAAGTACACACCTTCACGATAGAAGCGTATTTGAATTGAGCAAAGCATTGTAAGAAGCCCAAATTCAGTGTCAAATTGATCTGCATGCAGCTGGTATAGCAATACAACTGGAGCGATATAAGCCCAATTTAAGTCATTAGTAAATATGATGTGTTTTTTCTTATTTCTTCTTTCAATGCCATTTTCGTGTCTAGATTGTCAAGTAATCTCTGAAATGTACTGTATAGAAAAAGTACAGAAAAGTGTGGCAAACATTCTCAACACAGTAGTATATACGATTTATACAGTCTCGAAACTAATTATGGCAAAAGTGTATATCGATGTGTATGAGGGATTTAAAAGGTACACACCACGGTCCATGATTTTTTTTGCTACAAATCTTTGTGCTTTTTGTAAACAACAGTTTTGAACGTCTAGATCAGTTATTATGACCATACATATAGTCCATGCCATAGAAAGAGATCGCCGAATGCGTTATAAAGGATTACGTAACCGAAATAACTGATTATTTGGATAGGAGTTCGCTGTAACGGATTAATGGACGTCACGTAAGTTAATTTAACGTAATAGAGTATGGATTCCCCTTTTTGTTTTCTGCGACAGTCAATTATAGATTGATCTGATATAAAATACGTTTTTCCATACTGAAGTTTCTAGCATTTTGATCTTTTCTTGTCACATGTTATGGCTTGATGATGCATACTCAGCAGAAAAATTTGATATCAAAAACTTTATACTTACCAAACTCTCTCTTTCCCTCTCCAATCTTTTCTGCATTTACCAGTGTCCTCCATATTCCAAAAGAAAATACCTTTCCTTCAGATATAAGCCAGTAAGAAGTAGAAAATCCAATCACATGAAAAAGAAACCCAAAACTTGCGACGATTAACGCGCCGATTCGAATACGCTGCGATTTCGCCCTAATCAGGAATTGATCCATATCCCGATGTCACGTCTCTCGGTATGACTTGCCCGATGTTTCTGAACAACAAATCGATGCAGGCTACCAGCTAGTTATACTGAACAGCCCGCTTATATCCGGAATCGAAATGGTTCTCAGAATATACCACGGACATTACTACCAGGACGTCAGCAGATGGCTGAGCCAATCATATCTTTTTATCTGACGCATTAGATCTAAACTTTTTGGTGGCGTTCATATCCATGCCCATGCACATTATATTTAATATTATTTAATGCAGAATAGTGTATAAACAGTTATAGTGAAGCGGCCGAGGCCAAAAAAGAAGCCTAGAAATAGACTGTAAATAGTAGTATAAGGCTAAAAAAGGTTCCATTGCCCTCTTTGCACTTAAGCTTGAGGGGTAACTCTTGATTTCCGTGGAGCGTCCGACAGGGGGCGCCACCAGCTCAAGGTTATAGATTGCATCAGCATTGGCTGTGTGCCAAGTTTTGACCACTATAGTTCCGGCAACCTTTGACCTTGTATTCCTCCGCGGTGATACGGTCATGTCTGGCGGTGATGCGGTCACCGAAAAAAGTTTTTTGGGGTCTAGGTGGGCCACTATGGGTCCGATGGAGTCGTATGAGGTCTTATTTTGAAGCTCTCGCTGAGGGGGCATTCGCCTGGACTAGTGTGTTGTTCGTGTTCAACATTCTGCGCATGCGCGGACAGGGAATTGTGGGAAAAGGGTATGGAAATAGACGTTTTGGGATCGAGGGGAGTCCCTAGTGGGCCGATGGGGTTGAGTGAGGTATCAATGTGAGGCCTACGTGAGGGGGCATCCGCCTGGACTAGTGCATCGACCGTTGTCGACATTCTGCGCATGCGCAGACAGGGAATTGTGGGAAAAGTGCATTGGAAGGAACGTTTTGGGGTCTAGGTGGGCCACTAATGGTCTGATTAAGCCGAGTGAGGTATCAATGTGATGCATACGTGAGGGCGCATCCCCTGGGTGGATGGTTGTTAGGAATATCGTCATTTTGCGCATGCGCAGGCAGGCCGTAGTATGGAAATAGACATTTTGTGGCCGATATGGACCACTATTGGTTCGAATGAGTCTAGGATAGTGTTATTTTGTAGCTCTCGGGGTGTAAACCACGACTTGAAGGGATGTCCACGTCACCTGTGACGTCATCAGTGAGAGTAGTAGCGAAAGCGGGAGTTTCGGAGGTGCGATGGGGTGCACTTGGAGTAGATAACGGCCTATTTTTCCATCCAACTACCTGGTAGAGTTACCTGTGAGTGTGAGTGTATGCGCGCGTGTGAGTGAGTGAGTGAGTGTGAGTGAGTGAGTGAGTGAAGCGTGCACAACGCCGGTGAGGCGTCCCCAACGCCCGTCTTAACGCATGGACGCACTAACGACGGTGAGTGAGTGAGTGAGTGAATGGATCCGACTGAACTAATGTTTCCTCCGTTTTCATCATTTTGCGCATGCGCAGTCTGGCCTTAGTAAAGAAAGCAGGCATTTTGGGGATTCGTGGAGGTTTGTTGAGTGGTTGACCATCCCTGGTCAAATGGACCGTGTGGGGTATCAGTGTGAAGCTCTCGAATGGCTGTCACCCGTCAAGGCCTTACGCCTTAACGCCTGTCTCAACGACTTAAAGCCGTAGCATAACGCCTTGACGCCATGATACAGACAGATGAGAGAACAACAACAACAACAAGAATGAGAGAACAACAACAGCAGGTTTTTTCATATAGTTTATTTTCCCCTCCATCATAACATACCCACGCTGGGAGAGCCGCCTTGGGTAGGTTTACAATTCAAGAAGTCTCTTGTCCAATCAGAGGCCGCCATTTGGCATTGCACCTGCCATAGTCGTTCTTGTCCGTTAGATGTATTCTCAGCTGCTCTTGTCCAATCAGAAGTCGCCGTTTCAGAAAGTTCCATCTTTGCTCGGTGTGACCTAATATGATTTTTACTCATCCATTCATCCGCCTCAGATACTTGTTTGCGCATTCTGAGTATCTATCAGTGCATGGGTGAATACATTCAGGGGGCTCCGGAGCTCAGAGCGCCGGAGCGCTTGGAGCTCGGAGCTCCGGAGCTCTTGGAGCTCGGAGAGGCTTTCACAACATCTTTGAGGCGTCCCCAACGCCCGTCTTAACGCATGGACGCACTAACGACGGTGAGTGAGTGAGTGAGTGTGTGAGTGTGTGAGCCTTCCGGTTCCGGTCACGTGGCAGTAAACATGGAAAAACCCGGATGTAAGATGAGGACCCGGATGTAAAACCACGGTACCCAGGGAAGTGACCTTTGACCCTGCGTTACTCGGAAGTGACGTCATCGTACGCAGGCACACACATATACCCGGTGCACCCTGTACCCTATAGCCCGTAGGGCATAGGGTACACCAGGGTGTGGGTGCACCGGGTATATGTGTGTGTGTGCCTGCGTACGATGACGTCACTTTCGAGTAGCGCAGGGTCAAAGGTCACTTCCCTGGGTACTGTGGTTTTACATCCGGGTCCTCATCTTACATCCGGGTCCTCATCTTAGGGCTCAGTCCATAGTTGCGGATTTTTGGTTCCCCTCAAAATCTTTGAAGTTAATATTCCACCAGGTTTGACCCCATGAGAATTTTTATTGGCTTATTGTTTATTAATATTTGTAATATCATTCAGTTGACTGGTTGATTTGCTTCAAATCAATACATGGTATTTTGCCAGTTAGATTGGCCAATGCTTCTCTATGAAGATGGAAGTGCGAAAGTGTGGCTGTAAATTGGGGCCTTTTTCTGCTTGCGAGCACATGGTATATTTTGCAGTGGGAAAATGAGCTTGAAATCCGCGTGGTCGACCCCCTATTTTCTTTGCCAATTTTTGTTGATCCTTCGACTGGGCACAGTGTCGGTGAGTTTCAAAGCAATCGATTGTCAAGTTTTTTCTGTGATGGGGAGAGAATATGACCTATTTTGGGCCAAATTTAGAGGATTTTCCTGAAGTTTGGGGCATGTTCAGTAGGGGTTATGGGGACCCTGATTTTGGTCAGCTATGTTTACATCTGTCTCAGCTTCATGGCAAGAGCCTACTCTTTCAGAAAATATATAGTTCTATGGGGGTTCTCTCAAAACACGGTTGCTGTTTGGCATATAATAAACCAGCCTACTGTTTAATTTCAGATGCCTTGGCTCTTCTATAGACTGCTACCTATATGACAGAACAGGCATTTTCTCAGGTAACATTAAATTTGCATATCTGACTCGAAATTTTCCAACCAGAACTACTATTGTTTACTATCAAGTTGAACACAATTCAAAACAATGCTATTCACACCCAACTCAGGACTGAAATTATTGAACCAGCACAGGGGCTTGGACTAGAAAGGGGGGGAGGGGTAACTCTTAGCATGGCCAGAAAATATCTGTTACAAGATGTGTAGAATTGCCAACATCAATGTTGGTGTTTTATCGGGAGGGGGGTGTCAATTGTCCCAGGAATTTCCCAGAAGTTTTAGTGTCACAGAATAATTCCTCTGGGACCATTAAAACAGCCCTACCCCCCCCACCCCCACCCCCCACCCCTTCCCATAAAACCAGCATTGGAGATGGCAATACTTTACACAATGTAACAGATATTCCCCTGTCATGCTAAGAGTTATCCACCCCTTCCCCCCCCCCTTCTAGCCCAAGCTCCTGTGCTGGTTTCATAATTCCAGTCCTCTGTTGGGTGTGAATATCATTGTTTTGAATTGTGTTCAACATAATAGTAAACAATATTAGTACTGAATGCAAAATTTTCAGTCAAATATATTCAAATTTGACATAGCGGTCCAGCCTGACAAAATGGCGTCGCAAAAACTGTCAAAATATGAATGGGGTAGGGGGAAAGTTGTGGCTCTGTTTTATCTTAATATGACTTTCAACCATTGACTGTCATACACCATTATACTTGTACAGACCCATAAATTGAAGTGAATAGATAAAAATAAATCCACAAAAAGTACCCTTCACTTAAAGGGCTCAGTCCATAGTTGCGGATTTTTGGTCCCCCTCAAAATCTTTGAAGTTAATTAACCACCAGGTTTGACCCCATGAGAATTTTTATTGGCTTATTGTTTATTAATATTTGTAATATCATTCAGTTGACTGGTTGATTTGCTTCAAATCAGTACATGGTATTTTGCCAGTTAGATTGGCCAATGCTTCTCTATGAAGATGGAAGTGCGAAAGTGTGGCTGTAAATTGGGGCCTTTTTCTGCTTGCGAGCACATGGTATATTTTGCAGTGGGAAAATGAGCTTGAAATCCGCGTGGTCGACCCCCTATTTTCTTTGCCAATTTTTGTTGATCCTTCGACTGGGCACAGTGTCGGTGAGTTTCAAAGCAATCGATTGTCAAGTTTTTTCTGTGATGGGGAGAGAATATGACCTATTTTGGGCCAAATTTAGAGGATTTTCCTGAAGTTTGGGGCATGTTCAGTAGGGGTTATGGGGACCCTGATTTTGGTCAGCTATGTTTACATCTGTCTCAGCTTCATGGCAAGAGCCTACTCTTTCAGAAAATATATAGTTCTATGGGGGTTCTCTCAAAACACGGTTGCTGTTTGGCATGTAAAACCAGCCTACTGTTTAATTTCAGATGCCTTGGCTCTTCTATAGACTGCTACCTTACATCCGGGTTTTTGCATGTTTACTGTCACGTGACCGGAACCGGAAGACTCACACACTCACACACTCGCTCACCGTCGTTAGTACGTCCATGCGTTAAGACGGGCGTTGGGGACGCCTCAAAGATGTTGTGAAAGCCTCTCCGAGCTCCAAGAGCTCCTCTCCGAGCTCCAAGAGCTCGCGGAGCTCCAAGCTCCGGAGCCCCCTGAATGTATTCACCCATGCACTGATAGAATGCGCAAACAAGTATCTGAGGCGGATGAATGGATGAGTAAAAATCATATTAGGTCACACCGAGCAAAGATGGAACTTTCTGAAACGGCGACTTCTGATTGGACAAGAGCAGCTGAGAATACATCTAACGGACAAGAACGACTATGGCAGGTGCAATGCCAAATGGCGGCCTCTGATTGGACAAGAGACTTCTTGAATTGTAAACCTACCCAACGCGGCTCTCCCAGCGTGGGTATGTTATGATGGAGGGAAAAATAAACTATATGAAAAAACCTGCTGTTGTTGTTCTATCATTCTTGTTGCTGTTGTTGTTCTCTCATCTGTCTGTATCATGGCGTCAAGGCGTTATGCTAGGGCTTTAAGTCGTTGAGACAGGCGTTAAGGCGTAAGGCCTTGACGGGTGACAGCCATTCGAGAGCTTCACACTGATACCCCACACGGTTCATTTGACCAGGGATGGTCAACCACTCAACAAACCTCCACGAATCCCCAAAATGGCTGCTTTCTATACTACGGCCAGACTGCGCATGCGCAAAATGATCAAAACGGAGGAACCATTAGTCCAGTCGGATCCCACTCACTCACTCACTCACTCACTCACTCACTCACCGTCGTTAGTGCGTCCATGCGTTAAGACGGGCGTTGGGGACGCCTCACCGGCGTTGTGCACACTTCACTCACTCACTCATTCACTCACTCACACTCACTCACTCACTCACTCACTCACTCACTCACTCACTCACACGCGCGCATACACTCACACCCACACTCACAGGTAACTCTACCAGGTAGTTGAATGGAAAAATAGGCCGTTATCTACTCCAAATGCACCCCATCGCACCTCCGAAACTCCCGCTTTCGCTACTACTCTCACTGATGACGTCACAGGTGACGTGGACATCCCTTCAAGTCGTGGTCTACACCCCGAGAGCTACAAAATAACACTGCCCTCGACTCATTCGAACCAATAGTGGTCCATATCCGCCTCAAAATGTCTATTTCCATACTACGGCCTGCCTGCCCATGCGCAGAATGACGATATTTCTAACACCCATCCACCCAGGGGATGCGCCCTCACGTATGCATCACATTGATACCTCACTCGGCTCAATCAAACCATTAGTGGCCCACCTAGACCCCAAAACGTTCCTTCCAATGCACTTTTCCCACAATTCCCTGTCTGCGCATGCGCAGAATGTCGACAACGGTCGACACACTAGTCCAGGCGGATGCCTCCTCACGTAGGCCTCACATTGATACCTCACTCAACCCCATCGGCCCACTAGGGACTCCCCTCGATCCCAAAACGTCTATTTCCATACCCTTTTCCCACAATTCCCTGTCCTCAGAATGCGCAGAATGTTGAACACGAACGACACACTAGACCAGGCGAATGCCCCCTCACGAGAGCTTCAAAATAAGACCTCATACGACTCCATCGGACCCACCTAGACCCCAAAACGTCTATTTCCATACCCTTTTCCCACAATTCCCTGTTTGCGCATGCGCAGAATATTGACAACGGCCGAAACACTAGTCCAGGCGGATGCCCCCTCACATAGGCTTCACATTGATAACTCATACGACTCCATTGGCTCATTAGGGACTCACCTAGACCCCAATACGTCTATTTCATACCCTTTTCCCACAATTCCCTGTCTACCCATGCGCAGAATGTTGACAACGGCCGAGACACTAGTCCAGGCGGATGCCCTCTCACATAGGCTTCACAGTGATACCTCACTCGACTGCATAGGACCACTAGTGGCCCACCCAGCCCCCAAAACGTCTATTTCCATACCCTTTTCCCACAATTCCCTGTTTGCCCATGCGCAGAATGTTGACAACGGCCGAGACACTAGCCCAGACGGATGCCCCTCACATAGGATTCACATTGATACCTCACTCAACTCCATCGGACCATTAGGGGCTGCCCTAGACCCCAAAACGTCTATGTCCATACCCTTGGTCCATCGCGCACGCGCGGAATGACGATATTTCAACCCCACACCCAGCCCATCAGATGCCCCTTTACGAATGCTTCACTTTGATACCTCACTCGGCCCAATTGGACCATGCAGCGTATTTGAAGTCTGGGGACTACTTTTTCTCCGCGGAAGCTTTTTTCCGTGACGGCATCACCGCTAGACATGACCGTATCACCGCGGAGGAATACAAGGGCAAAGGTTGCCGGAACAATAGTGGTCAAAACTTGGCACACAGCCAATGCTGATGCAATCTATAACCTTGAGCTGGTGGCGCCCCCTGTCGGACGCTCCACGGAAATCAAGAGTTACCCCTTAGGTGTAAGTGCAAAGAGGGCAATGGAACCTTTTTTAGCCTTATACTACTACTGACCTGTGTACCAAATTTCAGCAAAATCCATGAAGTATTTCCTGAGAATTCACGATAACAATGTTTCAAGGGGAAATTCAAGATGGCCACCTGGTGGCCATATTGGATTTTCGAATCGAACCAAAAAAGGTATCTTGTGCAACTGGACCATGAGGGAACCTGTGTACCAAATTTGAGAAAGATCCACGCAGTACTTCCTGAAAAATCACAGTAACAAAATTTCATGGGGAAATGCAAAATGGCCCCCTGGTTGGCAAATTACATTTTCGAATCGGACCGAAAGAGCTATTGTGCACAACTAGACCCCAAGGGGAACCTGTGTACCAAATTTGAGAAAGATCCACGCAGTACTTCTGGAGAAATCACGCTAAAGTTTGATGGGAAATCCAAGATGGCCGCCTGGTGGCCATATTGGATTTTCCAATCGGACCAGAAAAGATATATTGCACAACTAGACACCAAGGGAAACCAGTGTATCAAATTTGAGAAAGATCCATGCGGTAGTTCCAGAGAAATCGCAATAACAAGTTTTCATGGGGAAATCCAAGATGGCTGCCTGGTGGCCATATTGGATTTCCGAATTGGAGCAGAAAAGCTATATTGCACAACTAGCCCCCAAGGGGAACCTGTGTACCAAATTTGAGAAAGAACCATGCATTACTTCCTGAGAAATAACGATAACAATGTTTCATGGGGAAATCCAAGATGGCTGCATGGTGGCCATATTGGATTTTCGAATTGGACCAGAAATGGTATCTTGCACAACTGGATCCCAAGGGGAACCTGTGTACCAAATTTGAGAAAGATCCATGAAGCAGTTCCTGAGAAATCGCGATAAGGTTTCATGGTGAAATTCAAGATGGCTGCCTTGTGGCCATATTGGATTTTCGACTCGGACCAGAAAAGGTATCTTGCACAACTAGACCCCAAGGGGAACCTGTGTACCACATTTGAGGAAGATCCATGAAGTAGTTCCTGAGAAATCCCGATAGCAATGTTTCAAGGAAAAATTCAAGATGGCCACCTGGTGGCCATATTGGATTTTCGAATCGGACCAAAAAAGGTATCTTGTGCAACTAATCCACGAGGGAACCTGTGTACCAAATTTGAGAAAGATCCACGTAGTACTTGCTGAGAAATCACAATAACAAAATTTCATGGGGAAATCCAAAATGGCCCCCTGGTTGGAAAATTACATTTTCGAATCGGACCGAAAAAGGTATCGTGCACAACTAGACCCCAAGGGGAACCTGTGTACCAAATTTGAGAAAGATCCACGCAGTACTTCTGGAGAAATCACGATAAAGTTTCATGGGAATTCCAAGATGGCCGCCTGGTGGCCATATTGGATTTTCGAATCGGACCAGAAAAGGTATATTGCACAACTAGACACCAAGGGAAACCAGTGTACCAAATTTGAGAAAGATCCACGCAGTAGTTCCAGAGAAATCGCAATAACAAGGTTTCATGGGGAAATCCAAGATGGCTGCCTTGTGGCCATATTGGATTTTCGATTCCGACCGAAAAAGGTATCTTGCACAACAAGACACTAAGGGGAACCTGTGTACCAAGTTTGAGAAAGATCCATGCAGTAGTTCCAGAGAAATAGCAATAACAAGGTTCCATGGGGGAATCCAAGATGGCTGCCTTGTGGCCATATTGGATTCTCGATTCGGACCGAAAAAGGTATCTTGCACAACTAGACACCAAGGGGAAGCTGTGTACCAAATTTGAGAAAGATCCATGAAGTACTTCCTGAGAAATGACGATAACAAAGTTTCATGGGGAAATCCAAGATGGCTGCCTGGTGGCCATATTGGATTTCCAAATTGGACCAGAAAAGGTATATTGCACAACTAGATCCCAAGGGGAACCTGTGTACCAAATTTGAGAAAGATCCATGCATTACTTCCTGAGAAATGACGATAACAATGTTTCATGGGGAAATCCAAGATGGCTGCCTGGTGGCCATATTGGATTTTCGAATTGGACCAGAAATGGTATCTTGCACAACTAGATCCCAAGGGGAATGTATACCAAATTTGAGAAAGATCCATGAAGCAGTTCCTGAGAAATCGCGATAAGGTTTCATGGTGAAATCCAAGATGGCTGCCTTATGGCCATATTGGATTTTCGAATCGGACCAGAAAAGGTATCTTGCACAACTAGACCCTAAGGGGAACCTGTGTACCAAATTTGAGGAAGATCCATGCAGTAGTTCCTGATAAATCCCGATAGCAATGTTTCAAGGGGAAATTCAAGATGGCCACCTGGTGGCCATATTGGATTTTCGAATCGAACCAAAAAGGTATCTTGTGCAACTGGACCACGAGGGAACCTGTGTACCAAATTTGAGAAAGATCCACTCAGTACTTCCTGAGAAATCAAAATTTCATGGGGAAATCCAAAATGGCCCCCTGGTTGGCAAATTACATTTTCGAATCGGACCGAAAAAGGTATCGTGCACAACTAGACCCCAAGGGGATTCTGTGTACCAAATTTGAGAAAGATCCACGCAGTACTTCTGGAGAAATCACGATAAAGTTTCATGGGAAATCCAAGATGGCCGCCTGGTGCCCATATTGGATTTTCGAATCGGACCAGGAAAAGTATCTTGCACAACTAGATCCCAAGGGGAACCTGTGTACCAAATTTGAGAAAGATCCATGAAGCAGTTCCTGAGAAATCGCGATAAGGTTTCATGGTGAAATCCAAGATGGCTGCCTTGTGGCCATATTGGATTTTCGAATCGGACCAGAAAAGGTATCTTGCACAACTAGACCCTAAGGGGAACCTGTGTACCAAATTTGAGGAAGATCCATGCAGTAGTTCCTGATAAATCCCGATAGCAATGTTTCAAGGGGAAATTCAAGATGGCCACCTGGTGGCCATATTGGATTTTCGAATCGAACCAAAAAGGTATCTTGCACAACTAGACCCTAAGGGGAACCTGTGTACCAAATTTGAGGAAGATCCATGCAGTAGTTCCTGAGAAATCCCGATAGCAAGGTTTCATGGGGAAATCCAAGATGGCTGCCTGGTGGCCATATTGGATTTCCGAATTGGACCAGAAAAGGTATATTGCACAAATAGACCCCAAGGGGAACCTGTGTACCAAATTTGAGAAGGATCCATGCATTACTTCCTGAGAAAAGACGATAACAATGTTTCATGGGGAAATCCAAGATGGCTGCCTGGTGGCCATATTGGATTTTCGAATTGGACCAGAAATGGTATCTTGCACAACTAGATCCCAAGGGGAACCTGTGTACCAAACTTGAGAAAGATCCATGAAGCAGTTCCTGAGAAATCGCGATAAGGTTTCATGGTGAAATCCAAGATGGCTGTCTTGTGGCCATATTGGATTTTCGAATTGGACCAGAAATGGTATCTTGCACAACTAGATCCCAAGGGGAACCTGTGCACCAAACTTAATAAAGATCCATGAAGCAGTTCCTGAGAAATCGCGATAAAGTTTCATGGTGAAATCCAAGATGGCTGCCTGGTGGCCATATTGGATTTCCGAATTGGACCAGAAAAGGTATATTGCACAAATAGACCCCAAGGGGAACCTGTGTACCAAATTTGAGAAAGATCCATGCATTACTTCCTGAGAAAAGACGATAACAATGTTTCATGGGGAAATCCAAGATGGCTGCCTGGTGGCCATATTGGATTTTCGAATTGGAGCAGAAATGGTATCTTGCACAACTAGATCCCAAGGGGAACCTGTGTACCAAACTTGAGAAAGATCCATGAAGCAGTTCCTGAGAAATCGCGATAAGGTTTCATGGTGAAATCCAAGATGGCTGTCTTGTGGCCATATTGGATTTTCGAATCGGACCAGAAAAGGTATATTGCACAACTAGACACCAAGGGAAACCAGTGTACCAAATTTGAGAAAGATCCACGCAGTAGTTCCAGAGAAATCGCAATAACAAGGTTTCATGGGGAAATCCAAGATGGCTGCCTTGTGGCCATATTGGATTTTCGATTCCGACCGAAAAAGGTATCTTGCACAACAAGACACTAAGGGGAACCTGTGTACCAAGTTTGAGAAAGATCCATGCAGTAGTTCCAGAGAAATAGCAATAACAAGGTTCCATGGGGAAATCCAAGATGGCTGCCTTGTGGCCATATTGGATTCTCGATTCGGACCGAAAAAGGTGTCTTGCACAACTAGACACTAAGGGGAAGCTGTGTACCAAATTTGAGAAAGATCCATGAAGTACTTCCTGAGAAATGACGATAACAAAGTTTCATGGGGAAATCCAAGATGGCTGCCTGGTGGCCATATTGGATTTCCAAATTGGACCAGAAAAGGTATATTGCACAACTAGATCCCAAGGGGAACCTGTGTACCAAATTTGAGAAAGATCCATGCATTACTTCCTGAGAAATGACGATAACAATGTTTCATGGGGAAATCCAAGATGGCTGCCTGGTGGCCATATTGGATTTTCGAATTGGACCAGAAATGGTATCTTGCACAACTAGATCCCAAGGGGAACCTGTATACCAAATTTGAGAAAGATCCATGAAGCAGTTCCTGAGAAATCGCGATAAGGTTTCATGGTGAAATCCAAGATGGCTGCCTTGTGGCCATATTGGATTTTCGAATCGGACCAGAAAAGGTATCTTGCACAACTAGACCCTAAGGGGAACCTGTGTACCAAATTTGAGGAAGATCCATGCAGTAGTTCCTGATAAATCCCGATAGCAATGTTTCAAGGGGAAATTCAAGATGGCCACCTGGTGGCCATATTGGATTTTCGAATCGAACCAAAAAGGTATCTTGTGCAACTGGACCACGAGGGAACCTGTGTACCAAATTTGAGAAAGATCCACTCAGTACTTCCTGAGAAATCAAAATTTCATGGGGAAATCCAAAATGGCCCCCTGGTTGGCAAATTACATTTTCGAATCGGACCGAAAATGGTATCGTGCACAACTAGACCCCAAGGGGAATCTGTGTACCAAATTTGAGAAAGATCCACGCAGTACTTCTGGAGAAATCACGATAAAGTTTCATGGGAAATCCAAGATGCCGCCTGGTGGCCATATTGGATTTTCGAATCGGACCAGGAAAAGTATCTTGCACAACTAGATCCCAAGGGGAACCTGTGTACCAAATTTGAGAAAGATCCATGAAGCAGTTCCTGAGAAATCGCGATAAGGTTTCATGGTGAAATCCAAGATGGCTGCCTTGTGGCCATATTGGATTTTCGAATCGGACCAGTGAAAAGGTATCTTGCACAACTAGACCCTAAGGGGAACCTGTGTACCAAATTGAGGAAGATCCATGCAGTAGTTCCTGATAAATCCCGATAGCAATGTTTCAAGGGGAAATTCAAGATGGCCACCTGGTGGCCATATTGGATTTTCGAATCGAACCAAAAAGGTATCTTGCACAACTAGACCCTAAGGGGAACCTGTGTACCAAATTTGAGGAAGATCCATGCAGTAGTTCCTGAGAAATCCCGATAGCAAGGTTTCATGGGGAAATCCAAGATGGCTGCCTGGTGGCCATATTGGATTTCCGAATTGGACCAGAAAAGGTATATTGCACAAATAGACCCCAAGGGGAACCTGTGTACCAAATTTGAGAAGGATCCATGCATTACTTCCTGAGAAAAGACGATAACAATGTTTCATGGGGAAATCCAAGATGGCTGCCTGGTGGCCATATTGGATTTTCGAATTGGACCAGAAATGGTATCTTGCACAACTAGATCCCAAGGGGAACCTGTGTACCAAACTTGAGAAAGATCCATGAAGCAGTTCCTGAGAAATCGCGATAAGGTTTCATGGTGAAATCCAAGATGGCTGTCTTGTGGCCATATTGGATTTTCGAATTGGACCAGAAATGGTATCTTGCACAACTAGATCCCAAGGGGAACCTGTGCACCAAACTTAATAAAGATCCATGAAGCAGTTCCTGAGAAATCGCGATAAAGTTTCATGGTGAAATCCAAGATGGCTGCCTGGTGGCCATATTGGATTTCCGAATTGGACCAGAAAAGGTATATTGCACAAATAGACCCCAAGGGGAACCTGTGTACCAAATTTGAGAAAGATCCATGCATTACTTCCTGAGAAAATACGATAACAATGTTTCATGTGGAAATCCAAGATGGCTGTCTTGTGGCCATATTGGATTTTCGAATTGGAGCAGAAATGGTATCTTGCACAACTAGATCCCAAGGGGAACCTGTGTACCAAACTTCAGAAAGATCCATGAAGCAGTTCCTGAGAAATCGCGATAAGGTTTCATGGTGAAATCCAAGATGGCTGTCTTGTGGCCATATTGGATTTTCGAATCGGACCAGAAAAGGTATATTGCACAACTAGACACCAAGGGAAACCAGTGTACCAAATTTGAGAAAGATCCACGCAGTAGTTCCAGAGAAATCGCAATAACAAGGTTTCATGGGGAAATCCAAGATGGCTGCCTTGTGGCCATATTGGATTTTCGATTCCGACCGAAAAAGGTATCTTGCACAACAAGACACTAAGGGGAACCTGTGTACCAAGTTTGAGAAAGATCCATGCAGTAGTTCCAGAGAAATTGCAATAACAAGGTTCCATGGGGAAATCCAAGATGGCTGCCTTGTGGCCATATTGGATTCTCGATTCGGACCGAAAAAGGTATCTTGCACAACTAGACACTAAGGGGAAGCTGTGTACCAAATTTGAGAAAGATCCATGAAGTACTTCCTGAGAAATGACGATAACAAAGTTTCATGGGGAAATCCAAGATGGCTGCCTGGTGGCCATATTGGATTTCCAAATTGGACCAGAAAAGGTATATTGCACAAATTGATCCCAAGGGGAACCTGTGTACCAAATTTGAGAAAGATCCATGCATTACTTCCTGAGAAATGACGATAACAATGTTTCATGGGGAAATCCAAGATGGCTGCCTGGTGGCCATATTGGATTTTCGAATTGGACCAGAAATGGTATCTTGCACAACTAGATCCCAAGGGGAACCTGTATACCAAATTTGAGAAAGATCCATGAAGCAGTTCCTGAGAAATCGCGATACGGTTTCATGGTGAAATCCAAGATGGCTGCCTTGTGGCCATATTGGATTTTCGAATCGGACCAGAAAAGGTATCTTGCACAACTAGACCCTAAGGGGAACATGTGTACCAAATTTGAGGAAGATCCATGCAGTAGTTCCTGATAAATCCCGATAGCAATGTTTCAAGGGGAAATTCAAGATGGCCACCTGGTGGCCATATTGGATTTTCGAATCGAACCAAAAAGGTATCTTGTGCAACTGGACCACGAGGGAACCTGTGTACCAAATTTGAGAAAGATCCACTCAGTACTTCCTGAGAAATCAAAATTTCATGGGGAAATCCAAAATGGCCCCCTGGTTGGCAAATTACATTTTCGAATCGGACCGAAAAAGGTATCGTGCACAACTAGACCCCAAGGGGATTCTGTGTACCAAATTTGAGAAAGATCCACGCAGTACTTCTGGAGAAATCACGATAAAGTTTCATGGGAAATCCAAGATGGCCGCCTGGTGCCCATATTGGATTTTCGAATCGGACCAGGAAAAGTATCTTGCACAACTAGATCCCAAGGGGAACCTGTGTACCAAATTTGAGAAAGATCCATGAAGCAGTTCCTGAGAAATCGCGATAAGGTTTCATGGTGAAATCCAAGATGGCTGCCTTGTGGCCATATTGGATTTTCGAATCGGACCAGAAAAGGTATCTTGCACAACTAGACCCTAAGGGGAACCTGTGTACCAAATTTGAGGAAGATCCATGCAGTAGTTCCTGATAAATCCCGATAGCAATGTTTCAAGGGGAAATTCAAGATGGCCACCTGGTGGCCATATTGGATTTTCGAATCGAACCAAAAAGGTATCTTGCACAACTAGACCCTAAGGGGAACCTGTGTACCAAATTTGAGGAAGATCCATGCAGTAGTTCCTGAGAAATCCCGATAGCAAGGTTTCATGGGGAAATCCAAGATGGCTGCCTGGTGGCCATATTGGATTTCCGAATTGGACCAGAAAAGGTATATTGCACAAATAGACCCCAAGGGGAACCTGTGTACCAAATTTGAGAAGGATCCATGCTTTACTTCCTGAGAAAAGACGATAACAATGTTTCATGGGGAAATCCAAGATGGCTGCCTGGTGGCCATATTGGATTTTCGAATTGGACCAGAAATGGTATCTTGCACAACTAGATCCCAAGGGCAACCTGTGTACCAAACTTGAGAAAGATCCATGAAGCAGTTCCTGAGAAATCGCGATAAAGTTTCATGGTGAAATCCAAGATGGCTGCCTTGTGGCCATATTGGATTTTCGAATCGAACCGAAAAGGTATCTTGCACAACTAGACCCTAAGGGGAACCTGTGTACCAAATTTAAGGAAGATCCATGCAGTAGTTCCTGAGAAATCCCGATAGCAAGGTTTCATGGGGAAATCCAAGATGGCTGCCTGGTGGCCATATTGGATTTCCGAATTGGACCAGAAAAGGTATATTGCACAAATAGATCCCAAGGGGAACCTGTGTACCAAATTTGAGAAGGATCCATGCTTTACTTCCTGAGAAAAGACGATAACAATGTTTCATGGGGAAATCCAAGATGGCTGCCTGGTGGCCATATTGGATTTTCGAATTGGACCAGAAATGGTATCTTGCAGAACTAGATCCCAAGGGGAACCTGTGTACCAAACTTGAGAAAGATCCATGAAGCAGTTCCTGAGAAATCGCGATAAGGTTTCATGGTGAAATCCAAGATGGCTGTCTTGTGGCCATATTGGATTTTCGAATTGGACCAGAAATGGTATCTTGCACAACTAGATCCCAAGGGGAACCTGTGTACCAAACTTGATAAAGATCCATGAAGCAGTTCCTGAGAAATCGCGATAAAGTTTCATGGTGAAATCCAAGATGGCTGCCTGGTGGCCATATTGGATTTTCGAATTGGACCAGAAAAGGTATATTGCACAAATAGACCCCAAGGGGAACCTGTGTACCAAATTTGAGAAAGATCCATGCATTACTTCCTGAGAAAAGACGATAACAATGTTTCATGGGGAAATCCAAGATGGCTGCCTGGTGGCCATATTGGATTTTCGAATTGGACCAGAAATGGTATCTTGCACAACTAGATGCCAAGGGGAACCTGTGTACCAAACTTGAGAAAGATCCATGAAGCAGTTCCTGAGAAATCGCGATAAGGTTTCATGGTGAAATCCAAGATGGCTGTCTTGTGGCCATATTGGATTTTCGAATTGGACCAGAAATGGTATCTTGCACAACTAGATCCCAAGGGGAACCTGTGTACCAAACTTGATAAAGATCCATGAAGCAGTTCCTGAGAAATCGCGATAAAGTTTCATGGTGAAATCCAAGATGGCTGCCTTGTGGCCATATTGGATTTTCGAATCGAACCAAAAAGGTATCTTGCACAACTAGACCCTAAGGGGAACCTGTGTACCAAATTTGAGGAAGATCCATGCAGGAGTTCCTGAGAAATCCCGATAGCAAGGTTTCATGGGGAAATCCAAGATGGCTGCCTGGTGGCCATATTGGATTTCCGAATTGGACCAGAAAAGGTATATTGCACAAATAGACCCCAAGGGGAACCTGTGTACCAAATTTGAGAAAGATCCATGCATTACTTCCTGAGAAAAGACGATAACAATGTTTCATGTGGAAATCCAAGATGGCTGTCTTGTGGCCATATTGGATTTTCGAATTGGAGCAGAAATGGTATCTTGCACAACTAGATCCCAAGGGGAACCTGTGTACCAAACTTGAGAAAGATCCATGAAGCAGTTCCTGAGAAATCGCGATAAGGTTTCATGGTGAAATCCAAGATGGCTGTCTTGTGGCCATATTGGATTTTCGAATCGGACCAGAAAAGGTATATTGCACAACTAGACACCAAGGGAAACCAGTGTACCAAATTTGAGAAAGATCCACGCAGTAGTTCCAGAGAAATCGCAATAACAAGGTTTCATGGGGAAATCCAAGATGGCTGCCTTGTGGCCATATTGGATTTTCGATTCCGACCGAAAAAGGTATCTTGCACAACAAGACACTAAGGGGAACCTGTGTACCAAGTTTGAGAAAGATCCATGCAGTAGTTCCAGAGAAATTGCAATAACAAGGTTCCATGGGGAAATCCAAGATGGCTGCCTTGTGGCCATATTGGATTCTCGATTCGGACCGAAAAAGGTATCTTGCACAACTAGACACTAAGGGGAAGCTGTGTACCAAATTTGAGAAAGATCCATGAAGTACTTCCTGAGAAATGACGATAACAAAGTTTCATGGGGAAATCCAAGATGGCTGCCTGGTGGTCATATTGGATTTCCAAATCGGACCAGAAAAGGTATCTTGCACAACTAGACCTCAAGGGGAACATGTGTACCAAATTTGAGAAAGATCCATGCATTACTTCCTGAGAAATGACGATAACAAAGTTTCATGGGGAAATCCAAGATGGCTGCCTGGTGGCCATATTGGATTTTCGAATCGGATCAGAAAAGATATCTTGCACAACTAGACCCCAAGGGGAACCTGTGTACCAAATTTGAGAAGGATCCATGCAGTACTTCCTGAGAAATCACGATAACAAATTTTCATAGGGAAATCCAAGATGGCCGCCTTGTGGCCATATTGGATTTTCGAATCGGACCAGAAAAGGTATCTTGCACAACTAGACCCTAAGGGGAACATGTGTACCAAATTTGAGGAAGATCCATGCAGTAGTTCCTGATAAATCCCGATAGCAATGTTTCAAGGGGAAATTCAAGATGGCCACCTGGTGGCCATATTGGATTTTCGAATCGAACCAAAAAGGTATCTTGTGCAACTGGACCACGAGGGAACCTGTGTACCAAATTTGAGAAAGATCCACTCAGTACTTCCTGAGAAATCAAAATTTCATGGGGAAATCCAAAATGGCCCCCTGGTTGGCAAATTACATTTTCGAATCGGACCGAAAAAGGTATCGTGCACAACTAGACCCCAAGGGGATTCTGTGTACCAAATTTGAGAAAGATCCACGCAGTACTTCTGGAGAAATCACGATAAAGTTTCATGGGAAATCCAAGATGGCCGCCTGGTGCCCATATTGGATTTTCGAATCGGACCAGGAAAAGTATCTTGCACAACTAGATCCCAAGGGGAACCTGTGTACCAAATTTGAGAAAGATCCATGAAGCAGTTCCTGAGAAATCGCGATAAGGTTTCATGGTGAAATCCAAGATGGCTGCCTTGTGGCCATATTGGATTTTCGAATCGGACCAGAAAAGGTATCTTGCACAACTAGACCCTAAGGGGAACCTGTGTACCAAATTTGAGAAAGATCCATGTAGTAGTTCCTGATAAATCCCGATAGCAATGTTTCAAGGGGAAATTCAAGATGGCCACCTGGTGGCCATATTGGATTTTCGAATCGAACCAAAAAGGTATCTTGCACAACTAGACCCTAAGGGGAACCTGTGTACCAAATTTGAGGAAGATCCATGCAGTAGTTCCTGAGAAATCCCGATAGCAAGGTTTCATGGGGAAATCCAAGATGGCTGCCTGGTGGCCATATTGGATTTCCGAATTGGACCAGAAAAGGTATATTGCACAAATAGATTCCCAAGGGGAACCTTTGTGTACCAAATTTGAGAAGGATCCATGCTTTACTTCCTTGAGAAAAGACGAGATAACAATGTTTCATGGGGAAATCCAAGATGGCTGCCTGGTGGCCATGGCTGGATTTTCGAATTGAACCGAAATGGTGCCTCGCACAACTAGATCCCAAGGGAACCTGTGTACCAAACTTGCAGAAAGATCCATGAAGCAAAGTCTCAGAAATCGCGATGCTTCATGGTGAAATCCAAGATGGCTGCCGTGAGGCCATATTGAATTTCCGAATTGGACCAGAAAAGGTATCTGCACAACTAGATCCCAATGGGAAACTGTGTACCAAATTTCAGAAAGATCCGTGCAGTAGTTCCTGAGAAATCACGATAACAAGGTTTCATGGGGAAATCCAAGATGGCCGCCTGGTGGCCATATTGGATTTTCGAATCGGACCAAAAAAGGTATCTGCACAACTAGATCCCAAGGGGAAACTGTGTACCAAATTTCAGAAAGATCCGTGCAGTAGTTCCTGAGAAATCGCGATAACAAGGTTTCATGGGGAAATCCAAGATGGCTGCCTGGTGGCCATATTGGATTTTCGAATTGACCAGAAATGGTATCTGCACAACTAGATCCCAAGGGGAACCTGTGTACCATACTTGAGAAAGATCCATGAAGCAGTTCCTGAGAAATCGCGATAAGGTTTCATGGGTGAAATCCAAGATGGCTACACGTCTCAGGCCATATTGGATTTTCGAATTGGACCAGAAATGGTATCTTGCACAACTAGATCCCAAGGGGAACCTGTGTACCAAACTTGATAAAGATCCATGAAGCAGTTCCTGAGAAATCGCGATAAAGTTTCATGGTGAAATCCAAGATGGCTGCCTGGTGGCCATATTGGATTTTCGAATTGGACCAGAAAAGGTATATTGCACAAATAGACCCCAAGGGGAACCTGTGTACCAAATTTGAGAAAGATCCATGCATTACTTCCTGAGAAAAGACGATAACAATGTTTCATGGGGAAATCCAAGATGGCTGCCTGGTGGCCATATTGGATTTTCGAATTGGACCAGAAATGGTATCTTGCACAACTAGATGCCAAGGGGAACCTGTGTACCAAACTTGAGAAAGATCCATGAAGCAGTTCCTGAGAAATCGCGATAAGGTTTCATGGTGAAATCCAAGATGGCTGTCTTGTGGCCATATTGGATTTTCGAATTGGACCAGAAATGGTATCTTGCACAACTAGATCCCAAGGGGAACCTGTGTACCAAACTTGATAAAGATCCATGAAGCAGTTCCTGAGAAATCGCGATAAAGTTTCATGGTGAAATCCAAGATGGCTGCCTTGTGGCCATATTGGATTTTCGAATCGAACCAAAAAGGTATCTTGCACAACTAGACCCTAAGGGGAACCTGTGTACCAAATTTGAGGAAGATCCATGCAGGAGTTCCTGAGAAATCCCGATAGCAAGGTTTCATGGGGAAATCCAAGATGGCTGCCTGGTGGCCATATTGGATTTCCGAATTGGACCAGAAAAGGTATATTGCACAAATAGACCCCAAGGGGAACCTGTGTACCAAATTTGAGAAGGATCCATGCTTTACTTCCTGAGAAAAGACGATAACAATGTTTCATGGGGAAATCCAAGATGGCTGTCTGGTGGCCATATTGGATTTTCGAATTGGACCAGAAATGGTATCTTGCACAACTAGATCCCAAGGGGAACCTGTGTACCAAACTTGAGAAAGATCCATGAAGCAGTTCCTGAGAAATCGCGATAAGGTTTCATGGTGAAATCCAAGATGGCTGTCTTGTGGCCATATTGGATTTTCGAATTGGACCAGAAATGGTATCTTGCACAACTAGATCCCAAGGGGAACCTGTGTACCAAACTTGATAAAGATCCATGAAGCAGTTCCTGAGAAATCGCGATAAAGTTTCATGGTGAAATCCAAGATGGCTGCCTGGTGGCCATATTGGATTTCGAATTGGACCAGAAAAGGTATATTGCACAAATAGACCCCAAGGGGAACCTGTGTACCAAATTTGAGAAAGATCCATGCATTACTTCCTGAGAAAAGACGATAACAATGTTTCATGGGGAAATCCAAGATGGCTGCCTGGTGGCCATATTGGATTTTCGAATTGGACCAGAAATGGTATCTTGCACAACTAGATGCCAAGGGGAACCTGTGTACCAAACTTGAGAAAGATCCATGAAGCAGTTCCTGAGAAATCGCGATAAGGTTTCATGGTGAAATCCAAGATGGCTGTCTTGTGGCCATATTGGATTTTCGAATTGGACCAGAAATGGTATCTTGCACAACTAGATCCCAAGGGGAACCTGTGTACCAAACTTGATAAAGATCCATGAAGCAGTTCCTGAGAAATCGCGATAAAGTTTCATGGTGAAATCCAAGATGGCTGCCTTGTGGCTATATTGGATTTTCGAATCGGACCAGAAAAGGTATCTTGCACAACTAGACCCTAAGGGGAACCTGTGTACCAAATTTGAGGAAGATCCATGCAGTAGTTTCTGAGAAATCCCGATAGCAAGGTTTCATGGGGAAATCCAAGATGGCTGCCTGGTGGCCATATTGGATTTTCGAATCGGACCAGAAAAGGTATCTTGCACAACTAGACCCCAATGGGAACCTGTGTACCAAATTTGAGGAAGATCCATGCAGTAGTTCCTGAGAAATCGCGATAACAAGGTTTCATGGGGAAATCCAAGATGGCTGTCTGGTGGCCATATTGGATTTTCGAATCGGACCAGAAAAGGTATCTTGCACAACTAGACCGCAAGGGGAATCTGCGTACCAAATTTGAGAAAGATCCATGCAGTAGTTCCTGAGAAATCGCGATAACAAGGTTTCATGGGGAAATCCAAGATGGCTGCCTGGTGGCCATATTGGATTTTCGAATCGGACCAGAAAAGGTATCTTGCACAACTAGACCCCAAGGGGAACCTGTGTACCAAATTTGAGAAAGATCCATGCAGTAGTTCCTGAGAAATCGCGATAACAAGGTTTCATGGGGAAATCCAAGATGGCTGCCTGGTGGCCATATTGGATTTTCGAATCGGGCCAGAAAAGGTATCTTGCGCAACTAGACCCCACGGGAAACCTGTGTACCAAATTTGAGAAAGATCCATAAAGTAGTTCCTGAGAAATCGCGATAACAAGAATTGTTTACGGACGGACTGACGGACGGACGACGGACGGACGACGGACGAAAAGCGATTTGAACAGCCCACCATCTGGTGATGGTGGGCTAAAAGTAGTGGTGATTGGATCAGCATTTCAATAATGAGATGAAACGAGAGATCCTGAAGGATCTTGGCGCCCACCATTGTCCGATAATTGTAAGCTAATGACAAGAGGATCTTTTTGTCCATTGTTACTAGGAACAAACGATTGATTTGTAATTTTGTTTGCAGAATTTTGAATTTGAGCGAAAAAGATCGAAAAAGGGACACTGGAAATCACCAAGATATTGTCTTTCTAAGGACCGCACTGCGGTGGTCTAATGGTTAGAGCGTCGGCCTCGTAAGCGGTAGGTACTGGGTTCGATCCCAGGCCGGGTCATACCTAAGACTTGAAAAATGGAACTTGTTGCTCTCTCGCTTACGCTCAGCATTAAGAGGATAGAACAAGGACTGGTTCGCTCGGTGTCAGTATAATGTGACTGGGTGGGGTGTCATGTCTGCCTACGGCATGATATTTCAGTGGGACAGCACTATAAAATGGCAGCATTAGATCTGCTCTGTTACAAGTAGGTACCCCTGCCCCTCCCCTCCCCTCCCTTCCCTTCCCCGTCGTGATATAGCTGAAAAAATGTTGAAAGCGACGTTAAACCCTATTCATTCACTCACTCACTTATCTTTCTAAGTTTCACGAGTTTCAAGATTTCTAGAAACTGTCTTGATGTCGGTTGTTATAGTACAAGTGAAATGAGCAAAGTTAGTCTGAGAGTGAATGTCCGGAGGATCCTTCGTCTTCGTTTTGTAGTATTTTTTCTTTGCACGTGTCATCATTGGGTACTGGATCTCTTTGACACTTTGACATGAGCTATCAAACATACCTAAGATTTTTTAATTAGGAACGAATGCTAATTCTGTTCTGTTTACTGTGCTAGTTTGAGATATCTGTTTTAAGATACCATGCTCGAAAATAGTCAGATGGTACAAACTTAAAGCTGAAGGGATCCGGTCCGTAATGTTGAAACTTTGAAAGTGTCTGAATCCTGATTTTCTCCCTTGGATCGAAACACGCAGTAGTCTACAGCTGTCGTGTTGTGACGTGTCACAAGAGTGACGTCCCTTTGTGCAGCCGGCCTGTCGGCAGACGAAACAGTAGAGCAGTTCACTTGCAACGGCATGGACTAAAGTAAACTGATTTAAAATTTGAAGAAATACATTTTAATTCGAAATCATTTGAACTCCTTGATATAGAAGGTGAAGGTATGGATATTCTCTATAGTAAATATATAGAATATGCCCCACCGTTTGATCCGCCGACTCTTGTGATGCAACGCCACAACTCGGCAATATCGTATTAATTTGAAGCGTAGCTTGGAGTTTCGAATCAGACCAAAACAGATATCTTGCACAACTAGGCCCCATGAGGGACTTGTCTACCAGGTGATGGTACGATAAGGCGGGATTTTGGCCTATACGTGGTGAGGTTGAAATCGAAAAAATAAAATGTCCTAAAATACTTGTGTTTTAATGTAACGGCAAGAGAAAATATAAGTACACAATATGTGAAAGTTTTAGTGCAATTGCGTTATGATTATGGTTATGACATGGAACCGAAATCCACAGCTTGTGCTATTTTGTAAAAAAAAGGTCTAAATCGAGTCCTTCAGACACGCATTTAGGCGCGAAGGACCCCTTGGACCAAAACGCCATTTAACCTGGTGTTATGCGGTAACATTATATCCCCACTGCTGGAAAATCTTCTTGGTTCAATGAGCCCTTCATACTAAAAAACGAAAAGTTATGAATGATAACGTTTGAAGTTTTCATAAGTAGATTAAAGTGGCAAAATAGCCGGTTACAGTTGTTCGTATATATGTCGTGGTGTAGTGGATACGCACGTTGGATGACAAGCTCCTCGAACTTTTCTTTTACCGAGTTCGAATCCCAGGAGGGCAACACGTGTGACGTCAACAAGATATTTCAATCATTCTCATTTTTGTGAAAAAAGTGCATTATGTATATCTGAAATAAGATTTTAGGCTATCAGTATGCATCAATTAAAAGTAAAATAAATATTGTTTACCGATGACACGCTACCGTGTGGACATTAAATATTGTTTACCGGTGACACGATACCGTGTGGACATTACGGGCTCGTCAAACGTTGAAATCCAACGATCACTCGCTATTCGTTACAACGGCAATATATTCGCTTAAATTGTGTATTTATTCTCCAATATGTGCTTGTAAAATCGACTGCAATGTGGTGAAATAATAACGCCAACATTTGGCCTTTTTTCATCGTAACATTTAGTCCGTTGATGACAGTTGACGCCGAGGTCAAGTTGTACATTGCATTGTGATTGACAGATGGCGATAAGAAATGTACATTCCTATGGGTCGGCTGGCAGTGGGCAAAAACCCCGCCTTACCATACCATCTCCTTTCAGAAAGATCCATGAAGTAGTTCCTGAGAATTCATGATAACAATGTTTCAAGGGGAAATTAAAGATGGCCATGTTGGATTTTCAGATCGAACCAAAAAGGTATCTTATACAACTGGACCACAAGGGGAACCTATGTACCAAATTTGAGAAAGATCCATGCAGTACTTCCTGAGAAATCACGATAAAGTTTCATGGGGAAATCCAAGATGGCCGCCTGATGGCCATATTGCACTTTCGAAGATTACCAAAAAGGTATCTTGCACAACTAGACCCCAACGGAACGTGTGTACCAAATTTGAGAAAGATCCATGCAGTAATTCCTGAGAAATCACGATAACAAAGTTTTATGGGGGTAATCCAAGATGGCGGCCTGGTGGCCATATTGGATTTTGGAATCGGACCAGAAAAGATATTTTGCTAAACTAGACCACAAGGGGAACCTGTGTACCAAATTTGACAAAGATCCATGCAGTAGTTTCTGAGAATTCTCGATAACAAAATTTCATGGGGAAATACAGAATGGCCGCCTGGTGGCCATATCGGATTTTCGAATCGAACCAAAAAGGTATCCTACACAACTGCACCACAACGGGAACATGTGTACCAAATTTGAGAAAGATCCATGCATTAATTCCTGAGAAATCACGATAACAAAGTTTCATGGGGAAATCTAAGATGGTCGCCTGGTGGCCATATTGGATTTTCGAATCAGACCGAAAAAGGTATCCTGCACAACTAGACCCCAAGGGGAACCTGTGTACCAAATTTGAGAAAGATCCATGCAGTAGTTCCTGAGAAATCGCGATAACAAAGTTTCATGGGGGAATCCAAGATGGCCGCCTTGTGGCCATATTGGATTTTCGAATCGGACGAGAAAAGGCATCCTGCACATCTAGACCCCAGGGGGAACATGTGTACCAAATTTGAGAACGATCCATGCAGTAGTTCCTGAGAAATCGCGATAACAAGAATTGTTTACGGACGGACGGATGGACGACGGACGGACGACGGACTACGGCCAAAAAGTAATCTGAACAGCCCACCATCTGGTGATGGTGGGCTAAAAAAGCAGAAAATTTCCTAAATCGTGAAAAATCTCATATTCTATCTCCACCCTTTTTTTGAGTTGGAAGTAAGTTTCTGTTACTTCATGTAACGACCTATATTGCTATGCAAATTTCCAGTTTCAGTGCCCAATAGTTTTTCAATTATGGCCGTGTATTTGTAAAACTGTCAATGCTCGCAACTGAAGAACCAAGGTTAATAACAGGTTGAAAATTCAGTGACAACATAGGCCTACTTGTATAACGGGGAACATCTGTCCCAAATCACAGATGCATACAGTGTATAGATTTGGACAAAATTACATATGACACTTTTTACATTCTGCGATATTCATGGTCAAGGTCTCATCGGATCGTGTTGTAATCAGTACCAAAAGGAGACTATTCAGTGTTTGATGTTACGTTATTGTTTCATGGCGCTCAGTGAGATAGTTGTGTTTGAATTGGAAGCTGTATTTTCGATTTTTGGCCCTGTGTACCTGGAGAACCAAGGTGAATATCAGGTTGCCATTTCAATGACGTCATGCCTTTGTCGCGGGGAACATTTATACAAGATTACAGATTCCTCTGAGATATTGTTTTTGAGAAAATCAAGTGAAATTCTTTTCACGTTTGGTGATATTCAAAATGAAGGTCAAATTGTATTGTTTCGTAATCAATGCCAAAAGACGGACAATTCAGTGTGTCACAATATGTCATTGTTTACTGACTTTCAGGTTGATAATTTTTCAGCAAGTGGAAGCCGTATTTTCGAATTTTGCATGCTTACCATTCTAAAGGCAATGGTCGTTGTCGAGTTCGGACACTTGCGACCAAATTGTGATGTGGCATATATCACACGGCCCAGTTTGCATTCTGATTTCAAAAGACGTTCAAGTGCTGACCCTCGAAGTTTCACGTGCTACCGCGACGAATCTATATGTCAAAGGTCAGATGTAAGGTTATATTCTTTTAGGTCATAAAAGTGTCAATTAACCCTATCTGGTCTGGGCTTTTTGAGACCCCCCCACAATTATGTTTCTTACCCCTTGAGCTAGGTGCTGAAACTTACCACACTATACCCTTATAGGTCAAAAGGTCAAAGTCAAGTGTCGAGACAATCATGCGTGACCTAAGACAACTACCTATACGTGTGCTCAATATCTAAACAGTACATGAGATCGTTGAGGTCGATTTGCTCTGTACAAAAAATTGCTCCGAAAATTGGAATAGAATAACAATAGGTATTTCCAGATGAAATGGAAATACAGGGTAAAAATGGTGCACGCGGGTCAAAGGTCACATCCGCTCACGTGACAGGAACCGGAAGTTACGTTTTTATATTGAAATCTCATGGTCCTTCAAACGGGACTACTTTCTGTCAGCGGCCATTTTCCAGCGGAGAGCGACCCCTGGTGGCGAGGTTGCCGGAAGTTCAAGCATCACTGCAGGAAATGACCGCATCACTACGGAGAAATACACCCACGGGGTCATTTCCGGTCACGTGACCGGATATGACCTTCGCCGGACCTATGGTCACATTATGCAAATGTCCAAAGTCAATGCGACCAAAGATGCTGATAACTACGTGACAAAGAACCCGGATGTTGCACTCCGAGGTCAAAGGTCAATATGACCAAAGATCCACCTTCAAAGGGTCAAGAGGCGTTCACGTGCTCTTCGGAACCTGCCTATAAATATGAGGTTCAGTGAGAGTGTGCGTCATTCATATACGTCATTTGCTCAACCATGTCGCCAGTCCTATGAGCCGTCCTTCCCCTTACATCCGAGGTGGGGTTACACGTCGATGAGGATAAAGTCACCATCGTGGAAGACTGGGGTGTCTGCTGATCGGGCCCTGTGTCCATATCGAATACGGTTACGCTACAGCGTGACGGCTGGACCAAATTTAAACGGGTGTTGAGCGGCATCTTTTAGCCCATACCACAATCGACGGAGTTGTTCAAGAGTGGCGACCCTGTACGGATCAGTAAAGTCAAGGGCAAGTACGAGAAGAGTTACCTCCCCAACCGGAGCGTTGAGCACTTTGTGATCAAACGTCGCGTACTCCGAGAGTCGCAGATATATGAACTGGAAGATCTTTACGAGGAAGAGTTACAGCCAGTGATGAAAACACAAGACTACTACACCGTGGAACGCATCCTGAAAACCGAACGACGCTGAGGTAAGACGGGGCATCTCGTGAAATGGCAAGGGTGGCCCAGCTCGTTCAATTATGGGTCCCGGCCAACCAGTTGAAACGGTCATAATAATACAAGCGTCTAGTCCGTCATTCATAATTCAGCCGTCGTCCATTAAAGAATATCCGAATAAGAATATATATGTTTTATGGTATTAAAGAATACCAGGAACCACAGCCGGTAGCATTGATTCCAAGATTGACATTGAACACAGTGCTACGGAGGTGTGTTTTCTATGGTGGCCGATAAGGGACATCGCTAGGTATGTGGTTTGGTAACACGAAGGCAGGATGCGAAGCGCGAAGGCAGGATGCGAAGCGCGAAGTCCAAACACGAAGGCAGGATGCGAAGTGCGAAGGCAGGATGCGAAGCGCGAAGGCAGGATGCGAAGCGCGAAGTCCAAGCACGACTTCGCGCTTCGCATCCTGCCTT
>JAVTVY010031262.1:0-128703 GCA_036873755.1 Hanleya hanleyi
TCTCTTCTTGAAAGAACTAACCACGTGCTAGGTAGCCCTTATTGGCCTAAGCGTGGTCACACTATCTGACTGCACTGACATATCACACAGATAGAAATTTGTGAACGTGGAATTTGCAGTCCAGACACAAGAACTGGACAATATCATGAAGGGACAAGTTCTTCCATAAAGGCCATGAGTAGCGATGGTACGAAACACATTAGAAGAAATGGAAGCCAGTAGTGGGGGCGTCAATCGTAAATCTACCTTCTGGCAATTGATAAGACTATTTTATGGTCTTCTTCAACTACGCGGCTTTTTTAAATATCAAGCCTTGCTGACCGGCGAAGGGATATGATAACCGTAGCCGACGAAATCGGTACGAGTAAGATAGTGACGGAAGGCACAAACAGGATCTGGCAGAAGATCGACCCCGAGGCCATGTACAAAGTCTGACAACGCAGGAATGGAGTACGACGTTGAGCGCACGGACCTGGACGAACAGACTCATTTTGGCAATAAATTCAGGAATGGGCCGAAAAGAATGCAAGACCAATCCACTGTCCAGGTCATAGAAGATCTTTCAAGAGCATAAAGATGAGACACTCTGGACGTCAAAGCAAACGCCGCCACAAAGGCCGTGTCATAAGACACAGCTTTATAGACGCGGACTCTAAGGGTTCCCAAGATGGTAAATCAGGTCACACAGAACCACACCGATATCCTATTTCGGTAACAGTTGGCGAGTACAACGCGACTGTAATGCGAAGGCGCGAATAAGCGCAGAGATATAATCGTTAAGGCTAAAGTCGGTACCAAAGGTAAGACGTAACACGCTAGCCAGAGCAGATCGATAGCCCTCCATGGTGCTAATATGAAACTCCCTATCCTGGTGAAGGTGAAGGAGGAAGTCAATGCGAGGGAAATAGAATCGGGGACGGTATCACGTCCTCGGCACCAGGACCAATATAGGAACGTAGCAAGTAAGGTCCTACATATAATAAACAACCTTAAGGTTGATGACAGAACCATAAAGTCAAAGTCTAACCATTGGTGTAACGGTCTATACAGGAATAAAGTACTTGATGGAGAAAGCCGGAAAAACTGTCCAAGTACACCACGAAAACATTGTGTTGTTTTAAGCACAATCCTAAGGTAAATGGATCTCAACACAATGTTTGTGTGTTAAAGTCAACATGGTTCATTGTTAAAACAACACTGTGCTGAATTCAATTAAAGGTGACTAGTCCGTCATTCACATTCCCGCCGTCGTCCTAAGAGAATATCCACGTCCATAATCCAAAGACCCATTCCATATAACAGTATTTGACCAAATACTGCTGATTGTAATACAATTTTGATATTCTGAACACCAGACTGGAAAACAACAAGGTCTGGACAGGACTCTCTCCGTAGAGTAACGACGAACCTAAGTAAATCACAATGTGAAAAACCCGAGAAGAATTGATACAAGTGGAAAGATGACGCCAAACGAACGGACTTCCCCTCCCGCCGATGAAGAATCAAAGGGGTGCCGATGAATGGATATAAAATATGCATCTCGCAAATGAAGAAATGACGTGACAAACGGCGTTATGGCGTACCGGAAACGTCTAACCGATGTAATAGAACGACGCACAGGTGTATGAGAGACACATGACGGCGTAATGAATATGCCGTCAAAGGTGTAATAGGAAAGCGTAATGTGAAAAGTGCGAGAAACGTTGTATATGATAAACAACGTAGTGATTTCCCAATTCACAACAACTTAATGTATATACATGCTCAAACTGGAGCAGGATACAAACTTATAAAAGTACACGACGTAACCGAACGGCGTTGCAAACAGTAACCCCGAAGTCGAATGTAATAAATTTTCCTTCTCTTTAAACGCAGTAGAGATGAACATATTAAATGTTTGTAGCGTTAATCACCAAATGTAAGCTCAATGAGATAAATGGGATTATGGATCTTTGTGTCAGTGAACATGAAATAATGTGTCAATGAATATGGTTACATTATGACCTCTCCCGATGTAATTTGTCTCCTGTACATGAAATTCAGTACTGGAGTTTTATATGGAGAGAATATTAAACATTTACAAGAATGTTACTATCAATAACCAAAAAGTCACACAATCGACATCCAGAACAAAGATTTTTCCAGGAAACCAAAACAAATCCTTAAAGGATTTTTAAATTCCCGAAGAGAGGAAAAACATTTAAGGTCTCTCGCCGGCAGGAGGTTATTCAAAAATTTTGAATTTGAAATGACCTAACACGAACCAATTTGTCGAGAAGCGGCAGAACAGTAAGAACATTACTAAAGAGCAGTTTGATGCTCTAGTAGACTGTACTGGTAATACAAACTTGGTAGAAAGAAACCATAGAAGACTTCACGACTTACGTGTCAATAGGCTTAACCTTGGCCGGACCAATAGATTCCCACTCACGCTAGTTAAATTTTAAATTTTCTCATAGAGAAGAAATTAAAATTAGTGCATAAGTCCATCTGAATTATAAGCGTAACACAGTATACAGATGGAACAGCTTGGTGAGAAACAAAACAAATCACATGTATGACAGTCTTAAGTAAGGCGTTGCGTTGCGCTTGCCAATCGGCGACTGAGGAAGCACGTTGGATTACCAATAACATCTCTTGGATATTCTCCACGAAATTGGTATTGAACTCAAGTGGAGATGACTTCGATGACTTAGAAATCTGTGGTAAATCTCGATCACGTTTGGGTGGTTTGTCAGGTAAAACGTTATCATGAAGGTCATGGGGAATCCGGAAACGAGGCTTTTTGAATTTATTGTCATCCTGTAATTGACGATCAAACTTCTCTAAATGATCCACCCACGCTGGGGACGGAGCGCATGTACGAGGAGTCACAGGCTTGGAAGACATGAATGCAGAATCCGCTGCTGTCCGACACTTACTACTAGATGGAACAACCTTCGAAGGGGCGGGCATATCCGGAACCAACGCTAAAAGCGCCTGCATTCTCAGCAAATAATCCATCTTCGACGTATCCTCCGAACTTTCCCGAGAGGAAGACGAATCATCCGACGAACTCGAAGAGACCGGAGATTGAGAACGCGAAGATGATAAATCATGATCCACCGCATGGTCAAGGAAAGGCGTCCGATGATAATGAAGATGATAATCTTGATCAGAAGGAGCCGAAACCCGTGGTAAACGGTGAGTAGAATCAGGTGAATGAACTGTCAAAGTACGAGAACGGCGTACCGGCGAGCGGGAGGGCCGTAAATTGGTACCAAAATGAACCGGTGGACGAGAACTACGGATCGGGGATCGAGACCGATGAACCGACGCAACAGAATCACGAACAGGTGAAAACAAACGACAAGATGGAAAATCCGAACGTCGTGTACGAGAACGTGAATGTTTACGTGAATGTCGAGTCGCAGTATGTGAATGATGAAGTGAAGAATCAACAATCGCGGAAACTGGAGATCGTAAGTTCGCAACCTGAACACTTAATGGAAGAACCGAACGCGCTTCCATAGATTTTCCAGCATTAGGAAAACTATATTTAGTTTTAACCCGCAAAGGAGAAACTGACATGCGACGTCGTTTATTTGATTTCTTCCTTCTAGAAGATACATGTGGAGAACCAATAGGTAATGGTGAAATAACCTGGGGCACAGAATTCTTTTGTTTGTCGGGGACAATAGAATGGCCAGCCAAGACCGACCTGGTCTTTGTTGACCGTAACAAAGGAACTGGTTTTGGATCGGCCCTAGACAATGAGTCTCCAGACCGGGTCAAGCTGTCTAGTAACCTAGAATTATCATCGCGAAGGACTGTACCGCTTGGTGGTATACATACTGACGCGGGAGACACTGAGTCTTGACCAGCTCGGTCAAGATCTTCATTAGAACTCATGTCATTAACCAAAGAAATTTCTAAGACCCGTCTGTCGATCTCCGACAAAAACGGGTCATCACAAGAATGTGAAAGAAAAGCCCGACGGGCCTGGGCATAATTCTTCCAGGCCGCCGGATCCCATAATACACACTCCGCGCACGTGGACGCCCGGTAACATAAATCTTTACACGCAAAACAAGCTGTGTGAGCGTCTAAAGGGGAAACATTTTTCCCGCACGTACGACAAGGAATACAAGACGGAACTTCCGACATAATACAGTAAGTAAGTTCCGAATCAATAACAAAACTCAACACTTGATAAAGGATATACCAGCGAGACAACAACAACTAATGTTGTAAAATTGCCTCTGAACACTTCCCTAGATGTGCACTGCTCGAGCAAACAGGAGAAAGAGGAAGAGAATGGGCTGTGCATTGGCTTATATGGTAACCACGTTGGGAAGAGTGAGAGCTCTCCTAGGGGCGGATAACTCTATCTCCTAGGGGAGATAATTTTTAATTTTTAACTTCCGTTTCTACGTTTGATTGTGCATTTAAATGGAGTTTAAAGGCAATAATTGAAGCAGGTTTACGATTTAGGCAACGAATAGTATTTTTATGCAAAATTATATTTGACTATTTTTGGAAAGAATAAATGCAGAAATAGCATTAAATCACACCAATCAATAAACTGGAACTTATTTTTAGGTGGTTTTGAATTTAACAATAGCTAGATGACAGGTTATTCTGTATTCTGGCTCAGTATTAAATATATGTGGAATAAAAATTGACATTGAATGGTCACAAGAGTCGATCGCCCTATTTTAAGTACGAAATATACAGCTCCTGTTACAGAAGGCGTAGTCCACTTACTTCAAGCTTTCCAGGGATCCCTATATACCAGTCACTTGGATCTTCGGACCTGGTCGATTTCAACTTCATTCGCTTACATTTGATTTCGCTCCCAAGTTGTTGTAAGTTCGGATGAGGTGTTGGTACTTGTTGGTCTTCTGTTTTACCAGAAAGCACGATCAGTTCTTCCTTCAAAGACACATTCTCAGGCAGCTTTGATTCTCGCCAACTCTGGTACCCCACCACAGTGTCAGGTGAATCAAACGTACCGGGTTCTTGTTTTATACCCTGCTGCGTCGTCATTAAATCCATATGGTGATATTCGGGTTGATATCAGGTTTTCATCTGGACACTCAGAGAGAGGTACGGGCTTCAAAACTGATGATGAAGATATCACTGGATCCGGGGTTGAAGATGTTTCTGCCGTTTTTTTCCCCCGTCATTTCTTCAACACATGCCACAAGCCGATGTCTTCATATTTGTATGGTGAGCCCTAGATGGAGAAAACCATCTATGAATTGATGTGATATCTGGTGACCGTTATACAGAGATGGAGATCCAAGTCGTGTCAAAACGGCCAGTAAAAATAGCCAGCCAGCCATGTGACACTCTTCATAAGATGGTCACTTAACATGTAGTTGGCACTGTTGTAACTGTTAAAAGTTTGACACAAAAACTTCTATGGTGAAGTGCTGCAATGTTTTGAGTTTATAGTAAAAATATACTATTTTAAAAGTAGTAATCATTGATATAGTAGCTTTATCCAGTTCTTCCTTGTTGCCACTATTTTCAGCAATTTTGTGTATTTGGGGTAACTTTGACTCCACGTTCACCACTGATTGCCATGATGATGTCAAAGTTACCCCAGCTCAACCTGTCAAAGTTACCCCAGCTGGTTTGCTATGACTTTGATGATGCATGTCAATGTTACCCCAGGGCATTCACCATGGGGTAACATTGACACATGTTCTTCTTCAAATTTATGTGCAATAAATATCTGTTGTTATCACATTAATAATTAGAACAGGTTCAAATGTATCCAGTGTGAACTCTTAATGGTACCCAGTGTTGACATAATGTGGTTCAGGTCTCCAAATCAGCTTGGAGATAAAGTTGTGTCAAAGTTACCCCGTTTTACCTTATAGCAGCCTAAATGCACACACCAACGTTTTCTTCCAGTCGTCTCTGTTTACCTGAATGCTGATTTCGGGCTAAACTCGGCCAACGAGCATGCGTACACGATACATTTAAATGAAGGCCACATGACTGATTTGACTCCCCAAGTCATCGTCGCGCTTTCTCGTCGTGATAGGATGTTTGCAGCTCACGAGCGCACTGGAATCGTGAACGAATCTTGAACGCAAGAACATTCTCACCAAATAAAATTCCAGTGCGCATGTGAGCTGCAAACATCCGACTATGTGTTAAGGAAGTGCGACGATGATTTGGGGGCCCAAGAGTTTCGTGACCTCATTTAAATGTATCATGTACGCATGCTCGTAAACATAGACCCCCTCATCTGGAGAGTGGGCCAGGTTGTTTTGACATGACTTGGACCTCCATCTATGAATAACGGCCATCAGAGATCACATCAATTTATAGATGGTTTTCTTCATATAAGTCAGCCCCAGAGCACATGGTCTACTCTAATCGCCATGTATACCTAAATAGTTTTGTTGTTGTTGTTGTCCCTCAGTTGCGGATATTCAATAAAGTTATAAACACAGTGTGAATTTCCTCTTTGTTGGGCGCTTACCACTTTCTAATCACTAAATAGTGGAACATTTTAGGAATACGAAGTCGCAATGCCAAACTGCGCGCGGCAACACTTCATGTTTTAGAAAAAAATTGAAGCTGTTTATGGAGTGGAACACGGATCGTGTGCCGATCTGGTGACCCCTCCGTATAACAATAAATGACCGCAGATAACTGAGCGCTACAGGTGTCCCCTCGGTTTCAAGTGAAGAGAAGGAAATGTACATTAAGGGGGACTTTTACCCGAAAGGCAAATTTTCCAAGTCATTTCAGTCTTTTGTCGGTATCTTCCCAATGGTTTGGCGTAAACCATGAAAAATGAAAATATTACATTTATTTTCAACGTTATTTTAGTCGTTATTATTGTCAAGTCGGGCCTTTACCCAGTTAAATATAGGAAGCCAAAATGCAGCGTCAAATTGATCTACAAGTGTCAAACAATACAACCGGAAAGATTCTGGTCAACATTTTCCCTTGAATACCGGTATCCCTTTCGGGGAAATCATGTTCCAGTACTTCTTGACAGTTCTATATCATTTTGACGCTGCATCTGGGTTTCTTATACATGTACTTAACCGAGCTTAGCCTGACTGACAGTCAAATAAACTAAACAAACATACAAAATGAATGTGAATATGATTTATATTTTCTCTCTGTGTCCAGATCGACAAGTGGCTTACTACAAATCAGTTGGAAGATATGCCCAAAACACTGAGAAGAGCCAGGAAATTTTGATTAAAAGTGCCCTTCAGCTTTATTTTCCTCATACAAGATTTGTTCCTCGTGATCGGCTGGAACATGCCGTTCTGTAATTCCTGATAGCGCACGGCCTCGAGGCAATAACCCGCGATCTCAAGGTAGTTGCGCAGTCACTGGAATAGCCCATTCCTTTACAGAACAAATATGCATCCAGTGGGGCAAACGAAATGTGAACGATTGTACGTGTGGTGGTGTGAACATCAAATGTATACTCGCCATATCGATGATTAACATTTTTCCGCTTTTGGGACTTCTCCGCTCAAACGACCGATGAGCCGAATTTATATTATCTAACCAAAAGGGCTTAATGTATTCTGCGAAAAGAAGAGAACAAAACGAAACGAGAATTTGTAATTTGCGAAACGAAACGAGAATTTATAACCTTTCGAAATGAGAATTTTCGACTTCCCGCGACCCCATTAAAATGGAACGAGTTTCTATACAAAAACGACGCATATCGTTTAGACGTATCCCCCATATGAGGAAAACTGCATCAAACCGTTCATCGGTGGAAAATTGTCATTTTATAGCCTCGTTTCGCATGTTTCAAATAAAATATTTTACAAATTAAATATTTTAGCCTTGAATATTTCATGGAAACATTCGTACTAGTTGCATATATATTGTACTTTGTGTACATATTTGTACCAAAGAAATTTGGTCTGGTACGAATTCTGTATAAAAATGCGCCTTGATGATGTCAATGAGGAGAACTGGAGATAACTAAAGAGACATGTAATGATATATTTTCTTTTCTAATATACATAGGAGTTTATTGCGTCCAATTAAGATTGTGTTTACAGATCATTAAATATCACTTTTGTCACTTAGTTAATAATAGTCTCAGAAATATGGTTACCATAGCAACCTGTAACCAAGCGCTGTATTTCAGGAGCTTGAATAGTTCTTGATTTTTCTAATGAATATTAATCGAATAGATCTTTGTTACCGTATACATGTACACAGTAATTAAGGTCTTATAACCTGAAAAATGTTCAAAATGAAACCCGGAGTAACTGGTTGGTTTGGTAACCGTATTTCTTTGAGTAATTCGACTTTTCCAGAAAAAAAATCATATACCTTGCATAACGTTCTAAATTATCAATATATAAATTTAAAAGATATTAGACTTCTGGCATAAATTTAGCTCATTATCAAATGGTGACTTCACAAAACCTAATTTGCATAAATTTCCTGAATATACTTAAATTCCAACACAATGCAGTTAGCAATCGTTTGGAATATCTTCTTCTCTCTTACTCAGAATTGTGTTAACTTTCTTCTCCTAAAATTCACCCTGGACCGTTTGGGTTCCCCTTTAATTACTTGGACAGTGGTCGACTGACACGTGTTAGAGCAATAGGACATATGGTTGGGTCACCGGGAGTATTCACCGGAATTCACCTTGAATGTCTTGAGCAAGAGTATAACATTGTAGACATTCGTCAAGAGGTGTATAAACATGTCACCGAACCGCAAGTGAACAGAAATGTCCGATGTTTTTGTCAAAGTCCTATTGACGGCTCTTCCCGATGTGGTGTGTAACAAGTCCGATTCCGTCGCCAAATCCATCATTGTATCCGCCAATCCGAATACGCACACATACACAGTAGTGAAGATTTTCAGTCACCCAGATATCAGTGTCAGTATGTCGGCACCCCTTCCCTTATATGTGTTGTAATTAAGGTACACAACTAAATTTCTTCAAGTTGAATACGTGATATATGAGAAAGATCCTTCACTTTCAGGAAGCGCAATATTTCCATAGAGAACTGACAGTCATCAAGGTATCGGTATTATTGAACACCAGTACATCTGGTGATCTCGATCAAGTTTTAATATATACCGCGTTCAACTTTGATCCAAGGAACCAAAATCCCAACATATAAATTTTAGAAAGATTTTTCACTGTCAGGAAGTGACATAGTCACATAGAAAACAATTAAATGGCTTTCCAACTTTCCGAAGTTCTCGTATGCATCGAGCGATGACTGATATTGGTACCGTAAATAAAAATAATTATAGCGAGCTCCCCAGAGAATTATCGTTAGTGTGTGTTCTCATATGTTTATAAACAGATGATCTTCAGTACACGCAAATGGCTTTTCCTCGTTGTGAGTCGCCATATGCTCAACAACACATTCTATTGTTTTAGATTTGTAATCGCATAGGGAACACTTGAATGGTTTGTCACCACCGTGAGCAGTCATATGAGCGGTGAGAGATCGGTTACTAGTACAGCTATAGCTGCACAAAGAGCATCCGAAAGGTTTCGCATCAGTGTGTTGTCTCAAATGAGCAGTTAGACCTGATTTTCTGATAGATCTGAAGCCACACAAATGACACTTGTAAGGCTTTTCGCCAGTGTGTCTTCGCATATGTACGACAAGTTCCCGGTTATTGGCAGATCTGTAATCACAAATAGTACACATGTAAGGCTTTTCACCAGTGTGAGTTCTCATATGCGTAGTAAGACCTGAATTGTTGTTACATCTGAAGCCACAAAAATCAGATTTGTATGGCTTTTCGCCAGAGTGTATTCTCTTATGTACGATGAGAGCACCGCTTGTGGTAGATCAATAATCACATACAGTACACATGAAAGGCTTTTCACCAGTGTGAGCTCTCATATGTGTAGTTAGAGACCATTTGCTGGAATACATATGATCACAAACACTGCACCTGAATTTCTTGTCGCTATTGTGTGTTTCCATATGCACGGCAAGACTGTTGCTATTGGTGCATCGGTATTCACATACAGTACACTTCAACCGATTCTCCCTAATGTAAGGGCTCTTTTGTTCAAGAATAGATTTTATAACAGATTTCCTACCACAGAGAGAACCTTCATTTCTCCCGTCTCCATGGTGAGTAACATTGTCCACTGAGCTCATTCCTGGTGAACAAGACAAGACTATCTGTTTTTCTCCTTGATTCTTTAAATTCTCATTCTTATCGTTTTCTACAGTCGCCATCCGCTTTGCTATGTGTCGATACAATGCCTGCTTTGCGTTTTGTCTGTACAAGGCCACAGGGACTGGAGGCTTCTGGGCAAGTAAGCGGGAGTTTCCCTCTCGGATTTCAGCAAAATCAACAATTTCCTTCTGAAAGAAGAATTATATTTGCATAACATCGTAAACAGGAAATCAGGATAATATAAGAACATGCGAACACTTCACACATTCAACGTATTTAACATCCAAAATAGAATACAAGACCAAAAACAGTACTTTTATGCAAAATTATATTTGACTATTTTTGGAGAGAACAAAAGCAGAAATAGCACTAAATCACACCAATCAATAAACTGGAACTTATTTTTAGGTGGTTTTGAATTTAACAATAGCGAGATGATATGTTATTCTGATGATATGTTATTCTGGCTCAGTGTTAAATATATGTGGAATAAGAATTGACATTGAATGGTCACAGAGTCGATCGCCCTATCTTAAGTATGAAATATACAGCTCCTGTTACAGAAGGCGTAGTCCACTTACTTCAAGCTTTCCAGGGGTCCTTATATACCAGCCACTTGGATCTTCGGACCTGGTCGATTCCAACTTCATTCGCTCACATTTGATTTCGTCCCCAGGTTGTTGTAAGTCCGGTTGAGGTGTTGGTACTTGTTGGTCTTCTGTTTCACCAGAAAGCACAATCAGTTCTTCCTTCAAAGACACATTCTCAGGCAGCTTTGATTCTTGCCAACTCTGGTACCCCACCACAGTATCAGGTGATTCAAACGTACCGAGTTCTTGTTTTATACCCTGTTGTGTCGTCCTGAAATCCATATCGGGTTGATATGTACGTGACATCAGGTTTTCATCTGGACACTCAGAGAAAGGTTCGGGCTTCAAAACTGATGTCGAAGATATCACTGGATCTGGTGTGGAAGATGTTTCTGCCGTTTTTTCCCCCGTCAATTCTTCAACACATGCCACAAGCCGATGTCTCTCCATATTTGTATGGTGAGCCCTAGACGGAGAAAACCATCTATGAATTGATGTGATATCTGATGACGGTTATACAGATATGGAGATGCTGACTTCGGGCTAAACTCGGTCAACGAGCATGCGCACACGATACGTTTAAATGAAGGTCACGTGACTGATTTGAGTCCCGAAGTCATCGTCGCGCTTTCGCGATGTGATTGGATGTTTGCTGTTCACAAACTCACTGGAATCATGAATGAATCTTGAATGCAAGAATATTCTCACGTGTGTAGATTACGTGTAACCAAATAACATTCCAATGCGCTTGTGAGCTGCAAACATCCGACTACATGTTACGGAAGTGCGACGATGATTTGGGGGCCTGAAAGAGTCTCGCGACCTCATTTAAACGTATCCTGTACGCATGCTCGTTGACCTCACGGCGCGAAATCATTCAGGTAAACAGAGACGACTGGAAGAAAACATTGGTGTGCGTGGATTTATGCTGCTATATCAAATAAACGGTGGTGATCGATAGGATATGATGTGTGGAGATATTAAACTGCTAACCTCAAGGTTGCTCAAGCCGTATTTTCATCGTAAAAATATACCCCCTCGTCTGGAGAGTGGGCCAGGATGATTTGACATGACTTGGGCCTCCATCTATGAATAACGGCCATCAGATATCACATCAATTTATACATGGTTTTCTTCATATAAGTCAGCCCCAGAGCACATGGTCTACTCTAACTGCCATGTATACCTAAATAGTTTTGTTGTTGTTGTTGTTGTTGTTGTTGTTGTCTCTCAGTTGCGGATATCCAATAAAGTTATAAGCACAGTGTGAGTTTCCTCTTTGTTGGGTATTTATCACTTTCTAATCACTAAATAGTGGAACATTTTAGGAACACGAAGGCACAATGGGGCTCGGACCACTAAAAAAAGTCCCTAGCCTTTAACCCCCTCTAAATAACCTCTGCCATAGAGGACAAGTTTTTGTGCTGATTTTTCCCCCAGCTTCCTTTTGATAATGAGACAAGGGCTTGCATGGCCAACATTAAGCATGACAAGTGCCCTTTTGAGTTGTGACTTTTATTTTGAATTCACTGCATAATTCATGCCAGTCTGAGGCACTATATGCAGGTGCGTAGACTCTGCTTTTTGCAGGTAAGTTATTCGCCGGAAGTACGGTGCTTGCCAACAGGACGCTCTGGCTCGAAATTTTGATGGGCGACTCCCGCCAAGAAGTAGATGGCGATGCAGGACTTGAATGGAACTACAAACTGCCAGGAGATGAAAGTCCAAAAATAATTAATAAATCAGCCAGGTGCAGTTTCATTAACATGGCCGTCAATGTAAATTTAATAGTGGTCCGAGCCCAATGCCAAGCCAATCCCGGAACTGCGCGCGGCAACACTTTGTTTTAGAAAAAATTTGAAGCTGTTTATGGAGTGGAACACGGATCGTTTGCCGATCTTGTGACTCCTCCGAATAACAATAAATGACTGCAGATAACTGAGAAATGGGGTATCTGACTGCTTTGCCTACGGACCCTCATATATCACGGGAGCGTTAATTGATCAATAAGAGCGTACCTGAGATACAACACATATCACGAATAGTTAGATTCTTGGTATATGCTTTAGAATAGGTTAACCAGAATACTATACTGTGAAGTCATGTGGGTCTGTCAGTATGTCGGCATCTCTTCCCACTTCCCTTATATGCGTTGTAATTTTTACCTGTCTATGGCGAGATTCTGCTGGTGGACGTTTCGTCCCCGAGGCCCGCCCCCTGTACAGACCTTTTGTTGCTGGGTCGACATCGACCCTTACAGGCTAGTCTTTTGTGTTAAATGCCGTCATTTTCATCTGACGACGATACAGCTCATCAATCCCCAGTGTACGAGTTGTCACAGCTCACTAATTACCAATATACGAGTTGTCAGAGCATTTCCATCATAGCTCTCTATATTTGTATCTAATACCGCTTATGCCGGTGCTAGCGTACCTGATTCTTGGTATGTGCTTTAGAATAGGTTATCCAGAAGACTATACTGTGAAGTCATGTGGCTCTGTCAGTATGTCGGCACCTCTTCCCACTTCCCTTATATGCGTTGTAATTTTGTCGGTATCTTCCCAATGGTTTGGCGTAAACCATGAACATTCAGAAATTGAGAGAAGAAGAATGAAAATATGTAATACATATTTGCATTTATTTTCAACGTTATTTTAGTCATTATTATTGTCAAGTCGAGTCGTTACCCAGTTAAGTATAGGAAGCCAAAATGTAGCGTCAAATTGATCTACAAGTGTCAAACAATACAACCGGAAAGATTCTCGTGACTATTTTTCCTTGAATATCCCCTTCGAGGAAATAATGTTCCAGTACTTCTTGAAAGATGTGTATATCATTTTGACGTTGCATCTATAGGTTTCTTATACATAGATCGAGTGGCTTACCGCAAATCATTTGGAAAACAACACTGAGAAGAGCCAGGAAATTTTGATTAAAAGTGCCCTTCAGCTTTATTTTCCTCATACAAGATTTGTTCCTCGTGACTGGTTGGAACTCAGTCACATGACGTTCTGTAATTTCTGATAGCGCACGGCCTCGAGGCACTAGCCCGCTGTATTTCGGGAGATTGAACAGTTAATTTTTCTAATGAATATTAAATGAATAGATCTTTGTTACCGTATACATGTACACAGTAACTAAGATTTTATAACCTGAATTTTTTTTTTTTTTCAAAATAAAACCCGGAGTACCGGTAACTGGTTGTTATGGTAACCGTATTTCTTCGAGTATAGTAGTTGGAGTTTTCCAGAAATAAAATCGTACACTTTGCATAACGTTTTAAACATTCAATATAATAAATTTAAAAGAGTTTAGACTTCTGGCTCTTCGATCATAAATACAGCTCATTATCACAAAACCTAATTTGCATGAATTTCCTGAATATACTTAAAATTCCAATAGTTAGCAATCGTTTGGATTATCTCAATATCTATTACTCAGAATTGTGTTAACTTTCTTCTCCTAAAATTCACCCTAGACCGTTTGGGTTGACCTTTAATTACTTGGACAGTGGTCGACTGACAGTCACGTGTTAGAGCAATAGGACATATGGTTGAGCCACCGGGAGTATTCACCGGAAATTCAGCTTGAATGTCTTGAGCATGAGTATAACATTGTAGACATTCGTCAAGAGGTGTATAAACATGTCACCGAAATGTCCGATGTTTTTTGTCAAAGTCCTATTGACGGCTCTTCCCGATGTGGTGTGTAACAAGTCCGATTCCGTCGCCAAATCCATCACTGTATCCGCCAATCCGAATACGCACACATACACAGTAGTGAAGATTTTCAATCACCCAGATATCAGTGTCAGTATGTCGGTACCTCTTCCCTTATATGTGTTGTAATTAAGGTACACAACTAAATTTCTTCAAGTTGAATACGTGACATATGAGAAAGATCCTTCACTTTCAGGAAGCGCAATATTTCCATAGAGAACTGACAGTCATCAAGGTATCGGTATTATTGAACACCAGTACATCTGGTGATCTCGATCAAGTTTTAATATGTACCGCGTTCAACTTTGATCCAAGGAACCAAAATCCCAACATATAAATTTTAGAAAGATTTTTCACTGTCAGGAAGTGACATAGTCACAGAGAAAACAATTAAATGGCTTTCCAACTTTCCGAAGTTCTCGTATGCATCGAGCGATGACTGATATTGGTACCGTAAATAAAAATAATTATAGCGAACTCCCCAGAGAATTATCGTTAGTGTGTGTTCTCATATGTTTATAAACAGATGATCTTCAGTACACGCAAATGGCTTTTCCTCGTTGTGAGTCGCCATATGCTCAACAACACATTCTTTTGTTTTAGAACTGTAATCGCATAGGGAACACTTGAATGGTTTGTCACCACTGTGAGCAGTCATATGAGCGGTGAGAGATCGGTTACTAGTACAGCTATAGCTGCACAAAGAGCATCCGAAAGGTTTCGCATCAGTGTGTTGTCTCAAATGAGCAGTTAGACCTGATTTTCTGATAGATCTGAAGCCACACAAATTACACTTGTAAGGCTTTTCGCCAGTGTGTCTTCGCATATGTACGACAAGTTCCCGGTTATCGGCAGATCTGTAATCACAAATAGTACACATGTAAGGCTTTTCACCAGTGTGAGTTCTCATATGCGTAGTAAGACCTGAATTGTTGTTACATCTGAAGCCACAAAAATCACACTTGTATGGCTTTTCGCCAGAGTGTATTCTCTTATGTACGATGAGAGCACCGCTATTGGTAGATCTGTAATCACATACAGTACACATGAAAGGCTTTTCACCAGTGTGAGCTCTCATATGTGTAGTTAGAGACCCTTTGCTGGAATACATATGATCACAAACACTACACCTGAATTTCTTGTCGCTATTGTGTGTTTCCATATGCACGGCAAGACTGTTGCTATTGGTGCATCGGTATTCACATACAGTACACTTCAACCGATTCTCCCTAATGTAAGGGCTCTTTTGTTCAAGAATAGATTTTATAACAGATTTTCTACCACAGAGAGAACCTTCATTTCTCCCGTCTCCATGGTGAGTAACATTGTCCACTGATGTCACATATGAGCTCATTCCTGGTGAACAAGACAAGATTATCTGTTTTTGTCCTTGACTCTTTAAATTCTCATTCTTATCATTTTTTACAGTTGCCATCCGCTTTGCTATGTGTCGATACAATGCCCGCTTTGCGTTTTGTCTGTACAAGGCCACAGGGACTGGAGGCTTCTGGGCAAGTAAGCGGGAGTTTCCCTCTCGCATTTCAGCAAAATCCACTATTTCCTTCTGAAAGAAGAATTATATTTGCATAACATCGTAAACAGGAAATCAGGATAATATAAGAACATGCGAACACTTCACACATTCAACGTATTTAACATCCAAAATAGAATACAAGACCAAAAACAGTACTTTTATGCAAAATTATATTTGACTATTTTTGGAGAGAACAAAAGCAGAAATAGCACTAAATCACACCAATCAATAAACTGGAACTTATTTTTAGGTGGTTTTGAATTTAACAATAGCGAGATGATATGTTATTCTGATGATATGTTATTCTGGCTCAGTGTTAAATATATGTGGAATAAGAATTGACATTGAATGGTCACAAAGTCGATCGCCCTATCTTAAGTATGAAATATACAGCTCCTGTTACAGAAGGCATAGTCCACTTACTTCAAGCTTTCCAGGGATCCTTATATACCATTCACTTGGATCTTCGGACCTGGTCGATTCCAACTTCATTCGCTCACATTTGATTTCGTCCCCAGGTTGTTGTAAGTTCGGTTGAGGTGTTGGTACTTGTTGGTCTTCTGTTTCACCAGAAAGCACGATCAGTTCTTCCTTCAAAGACACATTCTCAGGCAGCTTTGATTCTTGCCAACTCTGGTACCCCACCACAGTATCAGGTGATTCAAACGTACCGAGTTCTTGTTTTATACCCTGTTGTGTCGTCCTGAAATCCATATCGGGTTGATATGTACGTGACATCAGGTTTTCATCTGGACACTCAGAGAGAGGTTCGGGCTTCAAAACTGATGTCGAAGATATCACTGGATCTGGTGTGGAAGATGTTTCTGCCGTTTTCCCCCCCGTCAATTCTTCAACACATGCCACAAGCCGGTGTCTCTCCATATTTGTATGGTGAGCCCTAGATGAAGAAAACCATCTATGAATTGATGTGATATCTGATGACCGTTATACAGATATGGAGATGCTGACTTCGGGCTAAACTCGGTCAACGAGCATGCGCACACGATACTTTTAAATGAAGGTCACGTGACTGATTTGAGTCCCCAAGTCATCGTCGCGCTTTCTCGACGTGATTGGATGTTTGCAGTTCACAAGCGCACTGGAATCATGAATGAATCTTGAATGCAAGAATATTGTCACATGTGTAGATTACGTGTAACCAAATAACATTCCAATGCGCTTGTGAGCTGCAAACATCTGACTACATGTTACGGAAGTGCGACGATGATTTGGGGGCCCGAAAGAGTCTCGTGACCTCATTTAAACGTATCCTGTACGCATGCTCGTTGACCTGACGTCACGAAATCATTCAGGTAAACAGAGACGACTGGAAGAAAACATTGGTGTGCATGGATTTATGCTGCTATATCAAATATATTCTTCCTTAAACGGATCCAAATAAACGGTGGTGATCGATAGTATATGATGTGTGGAGATATTAAGCTGCTAACCTCATAGCTATAGAACCTTTGCTGTGTAGGTGGGCGTGGCTGTTCTTCCCTACACAGCTGTAGTTCCTTCCCTTTACATTTCATACCACGAAGTTTTGACCTCCGAAACGCCTGCACATACAAGATCACAGTAGCTGGCGATAATAAAATGTACCTCGTTATTCTCCTTCTAGTCTTTTGTCACTTCCCTCCAAGTTAGAACTCTCGGTATTCCCTCGTTCTTAAGTTATCATCAATTGTTCAAGATTCTTGGGGATTTGAATATTCAGCTGACCGCCATTCAACTGTCAGTGATGTAAATTTCCCTTGCACGGACTTTGCCGGAGATGGCGGTGTCTTTTGAAAACAAGCCGTGGCGCATGCGTGATTTTTCGGGTCAGTTCGATGACAGTCCAACGCATGCGCGTGTAGGTGGGCGTGGCTATCTTCGTTATGCTGAGACATTCAAAATATGAGACCAAAATATGTCAGAAAACGCTGTGAAGGCGTGATTAAACGATGATATCTCAAGAACGAGGAATTATTAAGTGTTGAGAGTTGGCAGGCGGCGAGAAGGACCAATGTAGAGGAAAATGAGGTATAGTTTATTACTATTCGCTGTCGTTTTATTTCGTGTGCAGTTAGGATATTGGACAATGTCATTCAAAGTTTAATGTGTGGGATGTATTGTGTATAGGAAGAACCTTGGCTGAAGTCGAATACAGAGCCATTCGAGACTACAGCCATTCCTGGGCTACTAACCTCAAGGTTGCTCAAGCCGTATTTTCATCGTAAAAATATACCCCCTCGTCTGGAGAGTGGGCCAGGATGATTTGACATGACTTGGGCCTCCATCTATGAATAACGGCCATCAGATATCACATCAATTTATAGCCCAGAGGCTCATGGTCTACTTTAACTGCCATGTATACACCTGAATAGTTTTGTTGTTGTTGTTGTTGTTGTTGTCTCTCAGTTGCGGATATCCAATAAAGTTATAAGCACAGTGTGAGTTTCTTCTTTGTTGGGTATTTACCACTTTCTAATCACTAAATAGTGGAACATTTTAGGAACACGAAGGCACAATGCCAAGCCAATCCCGGAACTGCGCGCGGCAACACTTTGTTTTAGAAAAAAATTGAAGCTGTTTATGGAGTGGAACACGGATCGTTTGCCGATCTTGTGACTCCTCCGAATAACAATAAATGACTGCAGATAACTGAGAAATGGGATGTCTGACTGCTTTGCCTACGGAATAAATATTCACAACTGGCCGGAATAAATTATGCAAAAGTATTAATTTCCGTATAGGCTATAGTTATAATAATGGCCGTAAGATTTTACTGTGGGTACCGTAGGTAGGGTAAACTATATATTTTTACAATCCTTATGCTTTGGGGATTCATATAAATAAAAAATTATGATGGAAACCATTCTTGAATTGTTTGTTGTTTTTTTCAAGTCGGGAGAAAAGAAAAAAAACACGCAAAACTTACGAAGTTAATTACGTCGCCCACACGGGATGGTGACGCCATGCTTGGAAAACCCCTTTCATTTGTCGCATTTCACGAGGCTATCTATATATTTTTACAATCCTTGATGCTTTGGTGTTTCGTATAAATAAAATCTGATGATGGAAACTGTTCTTGAACTTGTATGTTGTCTAGTCAGGAGAAAACAAAAACTTAACACAGGACGGCCGCAACCGCCATTTTTAGAGTTTTCCCGCACAATTGTCGCATGACATGACGTTTGGAGATTCCCGATGTAATAAACTCTAAATCGAGGCTGAAAAGAATGTAGCCAGTGATTCATATATCACGGGAGCGTTAATTGGTCAATAAAAGCTTACCTGAGATACAACACATATCACGAATCGTTAGATTCTTGGCATGCGCTTTAGAATAGGTTAACCAGAAGACTATACTGTGAAGTCATGTGGCTCTGTCAGTATGTCGGCACCTGTAATTTTTACCTGTATATGACGAGATTCTGCTAGTTGGCATTGTGGGAAGTTGATGCTGGGTCAACATCGGGCCTTACAGGCTAGTCTTTTGTGTTAAATGCCGTCATTTTCATCTGGCGACGATACAGCTCACCAATCCCCAGTGTACGATTTGTCACAGCGACATAGCTCACCAATTACCAATATACGAGTTGTCAGAGCATTTCCATCATAGCTCTCTATATTTGTATCTAATACCGCTTATGCCGGTGCTAGGGGTCATGTGGTCATGTCATCCTAGTTGCCACATGAACAGGTACAATAAAAGCGTACCTGAGATACAACACATATCACGAATCGTTAAATTCTTGGCATGTGCTTTAGAATAGGTTAACCAGAAGACTATACTGTGGAGTCATGTGGCTCTGTCAGTATATCGGCACCTCTTCCCACTTCCCTTATATGCGTTGTAATTTTGTCGGTATCTTTCCAATGGTTTGGCGTAAACCATGAAAATTCAGAAATTGAGAGAAGAAAAATGAAAATATGTAATACATATTTACATTTATTTTCAACATTATTTTATTCGTTATTATTGTCAAGTCGAGTCGTTACCCAGTTAAGTATAGGAAGCCAAAATGTAGCGTCAAATTGATCTACAAGTGTCAAACAATACAACCGGAAAGATTCTGGTCAACATTTTCCCTTGAATATCTCTTTCGGGGAAATAATGTTCCAGTACTTCTTGACAGTTCTATGTCATTTTGACGCTGCATCTGGGTTTCTTATACATGTACTTAACCGAGCTTAGCCTGGCTGACAGTCAAATAAACTAAACAAACATACAAAAGAATGTGAATATGATTTTTAATTTTCTCTCCGTGTGTCTCTCCTCAATTTCTTGCCCGTGTCTAATTCGACAAGAGGCTTACTCCAAATCATTTAGAAGATATGTCCATAAGACTAAGAAGATCCGGGAAATTTTGATTAAAAGTCCCCATCAGCTTTATTTTCCTCATACCGGATTTGTTCCTCGTGATTGGTTGGAACTCAGTCACTTGACGTTCAGAAATTCCTGATAGCGCACGGCTTCGAGGCAATAGCCCGCGATCCCAAGGCAGTTGCGTAGAGTCAATTGAATAGCCCATCCCTCTGCTTACAAACATGCATCCAGTGGGGCAAACGAAATGTGGTCGATTGTACGTGTGGTGGTGTGAACATCAAATGTATACTCGCTACATCGATGATTAACATTTTGCCGCTCATGGGACTTCTCCGCTCAAACGACAGATGGGCCGAATTTATGTTATCTAACTGAAAGGGCTTAATGTATTTAACGAAACGGAAAGAACGAAACGGAACGAGAACTTGTAATTTAACGAAACGATAATTTGTAATTTGCGAAACGAGAATTTGGGACTTCTGCCGACCCTCTTAAAATGTGATGTAATTTCTATACAGAATCGAAGCATATCGTCTAGGCGTATCCCCCATAACGAGAAAAACTGCATCAAACCGTTCATCGGTGGAAATTGTCATTTTATAGCCTCATTTCGAATGTTTAAAAATTAAATATTTTAGCCTTGAATATTTCATGGAAATATTCGTACTAGTTGCAGAGATATTGTGCTTTGAAGAAAGGATCTCGTACGATAAGATGGACAAACGGCCCCGGCGAGCAGTTCATTCACAGCTGATCACGTGACTCAAGTGGAATTGAATGGATTCGGGTTGACCGCCGACAGCACGGTTTGCAAGGCCAAGCATATTGTACTCGTGGTTTTACACTCTTTTCCCTCTTATTAAATTGATGCTGTTATATGATATCTTCGTGCCATCCCTGTTACGTTAATGCCGTTAATTGCACAAATAAAAAGATACGGAAATTAAATGAATGGATTTTACTCGCCACTCGCTGAATTGAGTGTCCGCAAGTCTCAATTCTTTAACAGAACCAACGACAACTCTCGTAGGGACATATTTGTTTTGGCGTGTGCAAAAAAACTGTAAATATACCCTCCCGTGCGGTAGGTCTCGACCATCCTATATGGCGTTCGGCTGACAAGCACGCACAATGTGGTGAACAAGGATAATCAGCAATGTTTAAAGTTCCTGATGTATATGCTTTTAGTTCATCGTGCCGATAGTAACTGTTGCACGACCAGTTCCATTAGACCTAAAGGTCCTTCTTAGTTTACGCTGATCACCAGCTGCACATGCGTCACGTCTTTACTGGTGGTAGAATTGTTTAAAGAATTAAAATAGATGCGCGATGGCCGTAAACTGCATTTATCTATTTAGCCATTATGATTGGTCCACAGATAATGTTCTCATTTGGCGTTGATTTCGGGGTTTTTTTCCTGGCAAGTAGGAATGATAATGGCAAGACCATTGTTGATATCGCATACATCCCAAAGGGTAGTAAATACTTTTCATCATGGACATATATATTTTTATATATTTATGTACAAATTCCACGCACAGATCTAGTTTCCTGAGACCACTTTTGATACGACTAAATACTAAGTTGATCAAATAAGTCCAGATATTGTTGTTTGCAATTCTCCAATCACGCGGGCAAAGCTAGCACGGGAAGAGAAAACTTTGCAACATTTGCTGAATATTATATCTTGAGATATACACCATTTCCTCATTCTTTTGACCAACAAATATTCACATATATATTGTAATCATGGTGAAAAATCGAAAAATGCATCAAGCTATTGAAACATTTTGAACGAATATTTTGGGATTCGAACCAGCAGATCATCAATCAAAACGATAAATCTTCTCGCGATTCTATCCATTCGGCCAGCTCATACTCTTACGCATAACATTGTTCCAATTATCGTATTTGAAATTGAACACCAAATGACCAAAAACAATATTCCATAAAGTTTCATTTTTTATATGAAGATAAACGATAACCAAAACGTGCTTTGTTGAACAACTAGGGATTCAAAAGAGGACTGTTATGTGTGAATATTTTTGTGGTTATAGTTTATCTTCATATATTTACAGGTAGGCAAACCATGCTTTTTCAACCCAAAACTGTCAATTTCACACAAACCTACCACTTTGGACAGCTCTTGTTAAAAAACCATGACACTCATGCTCACAATATGTCAAAGATAGTTTTAAAAAATATCATAGTTTATGCTAATCGAGACGAGCATTTCCTATTTTAAGTTTCATTTTTCATCTACAATCGTACCTCACCTGGGGCGGTTTGTCCACCTTAACGTACAAGGTCCTTTGGTCTAGTACGAATTCTGTATATAAATGCGCCTTGATGATGTCAATGAGTGAACTGGAGATAATTAGACAGACATGTAATGGTATATTTTCTAAGATACATATGGGTTTATTGCGTCCCATTAAGATTGTGTTCACAGGTCATTGGATATCACTTTTGTCACTTAGTTACTAATAGTCTCAGAAATATGGTTACCATAGCAACTGGTAACCAAGCGCTGTATTTCAGGAGCTTGAATTGTTAGTAATTTTTCTAATGAATATTAATCGAATAGACCTTTGTTACCGTATACACAGTAATTAAGATTTTATAACCTGAAATTTTTTCCAAATATAACTCCGAGCATCTGGTTGTTATGCTAACCGTATTTCTTAAAGTAACTGGACTTTTCCAGGAACAAAATCATATACTTTGCATAATGTTCTAAATAATCAATAATCAATAATCAGACTTCTGGCTCTTTGTGAGCATAAACTTGGTGACATCACAAAACCTAATTTGCATAAATTTCCTGAATAAACTCAAAATTCCAATAGTTATCGTTTGGAATATCTCCATATCTCTTAATCAGAATGGTGTTAACTTTTTTCGGCTAAAATTCATCCTAGACCGTTTGGGTTCCCCTTTAATTACTTGAGCAGTGGTCGACTGACACGTGTTAGAGCAATAGGACATATGGTTGGGTCACCGGGAGTATTCACCGGAAATTCACCTTGAATGTCTTGAGCAAGAGTAGAACAACGCACGCATTCGTCAAGAGGTGTATAAACATGTCACCGAACTTGCGAAGTGAACATAAATGTTTTTTTTTTTTTTTTTTTTTTTTTGTCAAAGTGTTATGGAGGGCTCTTCCCGATGTGGTGTATTAGTTCGATTCCGTCGCCAAATCCATCATTGTATCCGCCAATCTGAATACGCTCGTCACCCAGATACCAGTGTTAAGGTACACAACTAAATTCTTTTCTCTAAGTTAAATACGCGACATATCAGAAAGATCCTTCACTTTCAGGAAGCGCCATATTCCCATAGAGAACACAGATCTACAGTCATCCAGATATCAGTATTATTGAACACCAGTACATCTGGTGATCTCGATCAAATTTTAATTTGCACCGCGTTCAACTTTGATCCAGGGAACCAGAACTCCAATATATGAGTCTTGGAAAGATTCTTCACTTTCAAGAAGTGCCGTAATCACAAAGAGAACACTTTAAAGGCTTTCCAAATGTCCGAATTTCTCGTAAGCATAGAGCGATGCCTGGTATTGGTACCGTATATTTCTATATACAATTATGGCGGGCTCTCCAAATAATTACCTTTAGTGTGTGTTCTCATATGTTTATAAACAGATGATCTTCGGTTCGATGAGAAATCACATACAGTACACGCAAATGGTTTTTCCCCGCTGTGGGTCGACATATGTTCAACAACACACTCTTTTGTTTCAAATCTGTAATTGCATAGGGAACACTTGAATGGTTTTTCACTAGTGTTTCACCATCATATGTCTGGTGAGACCGCTGTTACTGACGCTGCTATAACTACATAAAGAACATCCGAACGGCTTCTCACCGGTATGTTGTCTCATATGTACAATAACACTGGCTCTTTTGGAAGATCTATATTCACAAACATTACACCTGAAGGGCTTTTCGCCGGTGTGTGTTCTCGTATGTTCGACGAGATTACTGCTTTTGGTACATCTGTAATCACATATAGTACACCTGAAAGGCTTTTTACCTGTGTGTGTTCTAATGTGTTTTGTGAAAAAAGATGGTCTTGAAAACCTTTTATCACAGAATGCACAGACGAATGACTTTTTATCAGCGTGAGTTCGCATATGTCTAGTAAGACCAGATAAACTTGAAAACCTTTTTGCACACAATGTACAGACGAATGGCTTTTTATCAGTGTGAGTTCTCAGATGTTTACTAAGATCAGATAATCTTGCAAATCTGTCATTGCAAACTGTACATAGAAATGGCTTTTCACCAGCATGAATTCTCATGTGTGTAGTCAGACACCATTTTGAGGGAAAATTATTATCACAAACACTACACATGAATGGTTTCTCACCAGTGTGTGTTCTCATATGCACGACGAGGTTGTTGTTATCCATGGATCTGTAATCACACATAGTACACCTGAATGGCTTTTGCCTTGTGTGCATACCCATATATTGAAGTTGACATTTTGAAACAGACGTGTAGTCATGGAATGAACGTTCTTTTCTTTCGTCTCCAAGGTGATTAACCTTGCTCTCCTCTGACGTAAGATATGAGCTCATTACTGGTGAACCAGATAAGAGTATATGTTTTTCTCCTTGACACTTCGAATTCTCGTGAGAAAGGTGATCGTTTTCTGCAGTCGCCATCCGCTTTGCTATGTGTCGATACAAAGCCTGATTTGCGGTTTTTCTGAACAAGGCTACAGGGACTGGAAGGTTCTGGGCACATGGATCAACTAAATGGGATTTCCACTCTCGCACTTCAGCACATTCAACAGCCTCCTTCTGAAAAAGAATTATATTTGCCTTACAACGAAATTAGGGAATCACGATAATACAAGAACACTTCAAACACAAAGACCAACAAGAGTCTATGGGGCTTTAATATTCGCCCGTACATCTGAATTACACTGGTCCAATTTCAAGGTTGATTAATGGCATTGTAGCTAAGCTAGCAATCCAGAGAATGGTCTAAGATTTTGTGCTTACGAGAATATAATATTTATGACATGTAATATTGAATGATGAACTAAACGGGGCTTAACTCTTGGTAACTAGGGGGCCTTGAAACAAGAACCGAGAGCTCACATATCCCACACTGAAATCGACAATAGCCAAACACAAGAGAATATTAATTTCCCTTCAAACCACTTTCAGATGAGAAAAATTCTCATCAGGAAAAATGTGTGAAGAAAGTGATGAAGTAAACCATTTTTCATGAGTTAATAAACAGATATAAAGTTCATAAAGCCCGCTCTCCCAGTTAAATTAGTAAATGCATGGTTTTTATTTCAAAGCAGTTTATTAAAACTTGATTCTCTCTCTCAACGCAGTTTAACTGAATGTAGCTGTTTTATAATTGTATCAAACAGGGGCGACAAGTCTACAGGACATGTAATTTACATGTAGAGGAGACAACTCTGAATAGTCCAACCTAACAATATAGTCAGTTAAACTGGATTCAGTTTTTGGAGACTGTTACCTTGACCTTTCACCTATTGACCTCAAAATGAATTGGGTTCCTCTTTGCCCCGCTAGTAAGGCATACCCAAAGTTTGGAACCAATCCATGGAACTGGAAATATCGCATGAACAACAAATATTAATGGATGGATAGACGGATAGATACTCACCATCGGATCGTACGACCTCGTCATCAACGGGCACACAAAACTGAGAATTTTAATGATTTCATGATTTTGGGGTCATAGTGACCTTGACCTTGGCCTAAATTTTGGTACATGACACATCGTCTCCCCGTAATGTATCTACGAACACAACAAAAAAGCATGATTTTTTAAAATTTCATTAATTTGGGGTCACAGTGACTTTGACATTTGACCTACATTTTGGTAGGTAAACACATCGTGTCCACCTGATGTATCTACTGACACAAAGAAAAATTTTTTTAAAGGATTTCTGAATTTGGGGTCACATTGACCTTTGACCTTGACCTACATACCGTATGCGATACATAGCTCCCCCTCCCGCCCCCAGGGTATCCACTCACCAAAATTTGGGACTAGATAGTAAACTGTTAATGAACACTGATTTCCTCAATTTAAGGTCACAATGACCTTTGACCTCTGAACTCGACCTTAATTTCGGTACGCGACACATCGTCTCCACCTAGTTCCACTCACAAAAAAAATGCGAGTGAATAGAACATGGTCACAGATATAGACTGGACACGAACGGTTCAGTTATTTCCTCTTTTTTTTAGGCCATTGACCTTTGACCTCTGACCTCGATCTCCATTTTGGTACGCGACACATCGTTTCCCCGTAAGGTATCCACTCACCAAAAATTGTAACTGTTGATGAGATACTGTCACGGGCAGCGTTGACTCGCTAAAATAAACTTTTTTTTGTCAAAACTCGATTTCAAAAATTTCCAAACTTTCAATTTGCAACAGTTTTTAATCAGGATTACCCCGTCTCCTCGTCAAAAAAATGCGTGCGTTCAAATTCTCCAATGCCCGGGAAAATGGAGACTGGTTGGAATATATGATGACACTGTGGAGAAAGTTTCAGCTGGGACGACAAGCTGACGTGCCAGAATTGACAGGTAAAACAAATAGTTACCTGTCCCAGTGACAATTAATTCAAAAATCATTTCGAACCCTGTCTCAGATATAGACCGAACACTGGGATAAACAGACGGACAGATGAACAGATGGATAGATGGACGGAAACCGCCATCACATAACACATTCACCTTTTGGACTGTTGTATAAAAACAGTATATATACATAAACTATGACAATTTTGGAATGAACAGCAGATGAGACAGCATTGAATTACATCAATCAATAAACTGAACTTATTTTGGGGTCACAGAGCCGATCGTATGGAAGCGTCTGGGGGCCATGATGAAAAAAAAATTCTGAGCCGGGATCTCGTAATTACGCGTTAGCTCTCTCGTAATTACGCGTTAGTATCTCGTAGTTACGCATTAGCTATCTCTGGATTAGGTCCATCCTTAAAAATATGTTTGTTAGCTGAAACCCGACCCTACCTCAGGAAGTTGGGTCGGTAGGTAGGTAAAAAAAAAATTTTAAGGTCAGGTTTTCCTTTCGGGGAGGGTGGAAGAGGTTAGTGTGATTTTGTCCAGATACCAAGGTGATATGAAAAATATTTTTTGTCTGGCAGCAAAATTATTTCAGTACAAAAAAACATGGTAGGTTTCTTCAAGGTAGAAATAAAGCAAGATATTGTTAAATTCAGGCTTGTGTTTTATTTCTTAGAAGACATCGACATCCTTGAACACATTCTTGACAATGACTAGTGACCAAAAAAAAAATACATATACCATTACACACTTTTGCCAAAATTGTGATGTATAATGTGATTTTATTAAACACCCCCAGGCTTACGTACTCCTTTTATTCAGAATGGAAATACATCGTAATTTAATTTGACGACAATGAGGCATATACTAAGTTTCTAACCTGTGATGGGAGCTTTTCGTGGAATTTAGTCCCGAGGTGGAATTCTGACATCGGAACGTCAAAATGAAGCTAACGGGTGTAATTTGTCAAGACTGTTGGAGTCACCGGCATTATCCACAGCTTTATCGACATAGATGGTTATAAAGTTTCGGTTAAACAACAAAGCAGTACAGATTTTCTGCATTTAGGCGCACTGAAGTCTTCTCGGATAAAAGTAGAAATCCAAACATCGTTTTGTTGTTGTTGTAACACCGTCAGTCTTAGAATCTGTCGGTGAACGGACCCACGAGGTGGTGACAGTCCTAAACATGTCCACGTTCCACGTCGATTTGTGACAGAGCTCTTTATGACCGGTTTTAATAACTGTTTGAAATATTTCCCTGTCCTGTGTTGCTGTTGCCTTTCGCTGTGTTATTATTGTCTTCTCGTCTCTCCATCAAACGCAAACACAAAACAGAAGGGAGAAATTCCCGTCATATACACGTGGTCGACGAAAACTGCATTCCCCTACAGACTGGGCCATGGCGTATATATGCCTTCAAAACGTTATATAAGCTCACATCGCCGACTACTGGAGAGTGAAATACTTCGTGGAGCTGCTTGCTTTTGCTGGGCGAACGTTTTCCATACGTTAACCCGAGAGAGGAGATAGGGGAGATAACTCTGATATTCCAAAATAAAATAAAAAGATGACCAGTCAGCAAATCGGCGAAAAAAGTTTCCAGTCGGCGGATTTTTTGGACACTCGGTCGGGTTACGCGCAAGAAACTTATTATTAAGGATGGCCTGGCTATCTAGTAATTACGCGTTAGTATTTCGTAATTACGCGTTAGGTATCTCGTAATTGCGCATTAGTATCTCGTAATTACGCGTTAGCTATACAGAGTAGTATACAGAGAGCACATGTCTTAGTATAGCAGGGGATGGCGGGTGGTGACGTTACTTCCGGTACAAAATGGCGGTCGCTATCAGAGGTCACTCTCGACGACGACCTTGGGTCCGACGATGACGTCATTTCCTGCCTGAGAAGTAGAATAGAAAGTGGTGGCACGGTGCACGGTCCAGTAGGTCAAAGGTCAATGAAGGTCAAAGGTTTAGTCAAGGAGTATCAGAGAAAAGGCAACTGAGGCCGAATAGTGGGCAAATCAGAAGCTGAGTGAATCACAGACAACCAATGAGTTTAGAAACATGTGAGTTGAACTAAACGGCAGCCCTGGAGCGTTGCATTCCGCAGTTTGTTCTACTATGCCCGAGGGTATTATGTGCCGATTAAGCATGTGAAAGAAGATGGCGGTCCACCAGACAGATCTGAAGATGAGACATTCCACTGGTTTTTTAATTGACCAATAAGGATTCAAGTTTTCCCCAGCTCTAAATGATTTCTCATTCTAACATCATTTCAGCACACAACCTTTCCGACTGACGCCAATGCTTTACAACTTCAGGTCCACCCCTCCTCCTCTATTTCTGCGACCTGAATGGTTTTCTGCCCAACGGCGAAAACCAATCAATGCAGCAAGTGAATTCTCAACGTATTAAGACCATGATAGTGCTACCTGTACAGTAGGAGTTGTCTTCTCATTCATTACCAACTTAGGACGTCTGCCGTGCCATCCGTTATGCAACACCGAATAATAACCAATTCAATGGATGCCATTTTGGACCAGAGGTCACGTTAACAACCCACCAACTCCTGTTATACCTAGACATTTGCACTCTCTATACTACTCTCTATAGCTAACGCATAATTACGTGATAGCCAAAAAGTAATTCCGAGATAGTTAACACATAATTACGAGATAGCTAACGCGTAATTAAGATATACTAATGCGTAATTATGAGATAGCTAACGCGTAATTATGAGATACTAACGCGTACTAACGCGAATAGATCAGACTGCACATTCACAACTCAATTTCAGGGATTTTACCTGAAATTCAGGGATAATTTCCTGAATTTCAGGAAAAATATCCCTGAATGGGAGGATTTTCCCTGAAATTCAGGCAAATTTACCACAATGATTAGCAAGTTCCCGACCCTATTCAGGTACTTAAAATCCTCTAAAATTCAGGTAATTTAGCTTTAATTCATGGATGATATACCTGAATTTCAGGAAATTCCTGGATTTCAGGTAAAATCCCTGAAATTCAGTTGTGGGTGTGCTGCCTGATCTATTTAGGATTATTCTCTGAATATTTTTTAGATTGTATTGATGAGATAGCTAGTTAACGCGTAATTACGAGATAGCTAACACATAATTACGAGATACTACCACGTATTTATGAGATAGCTAACGCATAACTACAAGATAGTGATGCATAATTACGAGATAGCTAACGCATAATTACGATATACTAACGCGTACTTACAAGATAGGTAACGTGTAATTATGAGATAACGACACGTAGCTAATAGATAGCTAATGCGTAATTACAAGATACCATATAGACAAGCTACACGCTTCCGTACGATCGTATTATTTTAAGTAAAGATAGACAACTTCTGTTACAAAAGGCGTAGTCCACCACTTACTTCCATCTTTCCTGGATACAAGCCACTGGAATCTTCGGACCTGGTCGATTCCAACTTCATTCGCTCACATTCCATTTCGTTCAGTTGAAGTACTGGTATTTGTTGATCTTCTATTTTACCAGAGAACGCCGAAAGTTCTCCCTTCAAAGACACATTCCCAGGCAGCTTTGATTCTTCCCAACTCTGGAACTCCACCACACTGTCACGTGAATCTAACGTACCGGGTTCTTGTTTTATACCCTGCTGCGTCTTCATGAAATCCATATGGTGATACTCTGGTTGATATGGACGTAACATCAGGTTTTCATCTGGAAACCCAAAGAGAGGTTCGGGCTTTAAACCTGATGATGAAGATATCACTGGATCCGGGGTGGATGACGTTTCTTCCGTTTTTATTTCCGAAATTTCTCCAACCCATGTCACAAGCCGTTGTCTCTCCATTTTTGCTTTTGCCAGGTATACCTAAATGGTGTTGTTGTTGTCTCTCACTTTCGGGTATCCAATAAAGTTATAAACTCACACTGTGAGTTTCCTCTTTGTTACGTTTTTCCACGTTCTGAGTGGATCATTAGAAGCACGAACGCACAATGCCAAACCAATACATACAGGAACTGCGCGCGGTAACACTAGGTTTTAGAATTTAAAAAATTGAAGCTGTTTATGGAGTGGAACACGGATCGTGTACCGATCTTTTGAAAAAAACAGTGCGTAGCTGAGAGCTAATAGGTGTCTCCATCGGTTTCAAGGGACGGGGAGGAAATGCACATGCATGGGGACTTTTACTCGGAAGTCAAATTTTTCAAGCCCTTTCAATCTTTTTGTCGATATCTCCCCAATGGTTTGGAGTAAAGTCATGAAAATTCACCCACTTCTCAATCTAGACACGAGGAATATATTGAGAGAAGAGAGCTGAATATATGTAATTCATATTTACATTTATTTTGAACGTTATTTTAGTCAATATGACTGTGAATGGGACTTAAACCAATGTAAAATCTCAAATGCAGCGTCCGGAGAGATATTAGCCCAATTTAAAGTCAAGTACACCTGCGAAATAAATTCTATAGTCGTAATGGTGAATATTTTTACTTGCATGCACTTTTGGGGTAAAATAATGACCGACTGTTACTGCTTGATATTTATAGATCAATTTGACGCTGCATCTCGGTGTCTAAGAATGGGCTTAAGTGGGTTTATCACGACTGACAATCGTAGGCCTATAGGCTAAACTAACATTCGAAATGAATGTCAATAAGATTTTTTTCTTCTTTTTCTTTTTCTTTTTTTTCTTCTCTTTTTTTCTTATTCCAATATCTTTGAAGACTGACAATGACTGGAAAGCTTTGATTAATCAGATTTTTTGGTAAAAATCCCCTAAAGAAGCTTTATTATCCCCATACCAGATTACGTCACCCTGATTGGCATTCCCATGGCGTTCTGTTTTTGCGCACGGTCTCGAGGAAACAGTCCACGGTCCCAAGGCGCAGATTCAATGGCATAACCCATTCTTCTGCTTAAAAACATGCATCCAGGGCGGCAGCTTTTAATCAAACAAAACGACAACGGTGTATGCTAGTCATAGTTCAGTTCAGTTCAGTTGGTAAATCCCTCCTCTATATAGGAACACCTCCGTATAGGAGTACATATTAATATACAATCAATTGGAACCACTCGACATTTATAGCTCAACTATCGTGCTGTGAAGTGAACATTTATACAATTCTACAATTGGACGAACTACTATCCTGAAAGTGCTGTGATAGTCTAACCATGTGAGCTTCCTAGCGGTGTATGCGATGTACTACTGTGAGTGGATTTATATAGCGGTCACTGAAAGACACACAAGTACTTTATTCCCCAAGTGCCTCCGCTGGCGAAGGTCTAGCGTAGCAACTAGTTCCACCATCAGTCCATATTACCCTGGACACCGAATCAGTCCAGCGCCTTGTGAATAGGCGAGTATATATGTAAGCGGTCACTGGCGAGGGGCGAACCCACGCCAGCTGTAGCACTCCGGGTCAGAGTCAAACACTCTAACTACTTCGGCCACGACACGCTCACAATATTATCGGTTATTAATATTTTGCCGCTATTGACACTGTCCAGCTCAAACGGCAGATGAGCCGAATTTATGTTATATAACTAAAAGCTTGCTGAATTCTGCGAAATGAAACGAGAATTTGTAATTTGCGAAACGAGAATTTGCAATTACCCCCGACCCTTTAAAATGAAATGTAATTTCTATACAAAATCGAAGCATATCGTCTAGCCGAGGATACGAGGAAAAAGCGTTAAATCGTTGTCATTTTATAGCCTCGTTTCGCATTTTACAAATTAAATATTTACAAGTTAAATATTTGGTTGCTGCGGTATTGTATAACTTTAAAGAATTTTTGGTCTTGTACAAATTCTGTATATAAATGAGTTTGATGATGTCAATGAGTGAACTGAGATAATTAGAGCATATAATGGTATATTTTCTTTTCTGGGATACATACGGGTTTATTACAGTTAGTGATTTTTCTAATGAATATTAATCGAATAGATTTTTGTTACAGTATACACAGTAATTAAGATTTTATAATCTGAAAAATTCTGAAAATTCCAAATAAATCCCGAAGTAACTAGTTGTTATGGTAACCGTATTTCTTTGAGTAATTGGACTTTTCCAGAAACAGAATCATATACTTTGCATAATGTTCTAAATAATTAACGTTATCAATTTAAAAGACATAAGGCTTCTGGCATAAATTTAGATCACTTTCACTTGGTGACATCACAAAAACTAATTTGCATAAATTTCCTGAATATACTTAAAATTCAAATACATGTAGTTTGCAATCGTTTGGAATATCTCCATATCTCTTACTCAGAATTGTGTGAACTTACTTCTCCTAGACCGTTTTGGGTTGACCTTTAATTACTTGAGCCGTGGTCCATTGACATGTGTTGACGAAATAGTGCATATGGTTGCGTCACCGGAAGTGTCGCCAAAAATTCAGCTTGAATGTCTTGAGCCAGGCTATAACACCGCACGCATTCGTCAGTTTTCAACCTTGTTTCAGTCATTTCACGACGGTTCCTACATGTGCCAGAATACGAGTGCTCACAGTTCCTATTACCCTGGACACTGATCAGCCCAGCCAGTACAGCACCCGGTCACCCATCCAAGTATTGACCGAGCTTAGCGTTGCTTAACTTCGGTGATCCGACGAGAACCGATGTGTCAAACGCTATTAGCCGTAGTGTGTTTTCATATGTTTATAAACAGATGATCTTCGGTTCGATCTGAAATCACACACAGTACACGTAAATGGCTTTTCCCCGCTGTGGGTCGACATATGCTCAGCAACACCCCCTTTTCTTGTAGATCTGTAATTGCATAAGGAACATTTGAATGGTTTTTCACCAGTGTGCGCCATCATATGCCTGGTGAGACCGCTGTTATTAACACTGCTATAACTACATAAAGAACATCCGAACGGCTTCTCGCCGGTATGTTGTCTCATATGTACAGTAAGCCGGGCTTTTTTGGAAGATCTATAGTCACAAACATTACAGCTGAAGGGCTTTTCGCCGGTGTGTGTTCTCATGTGTGCGACGAGATTACTGCTATTGGTAGATCTGTAATCACATATAGTACACCTGAAGGGATTTTCACCTGTGTGTGTTCTAATGTGTTTAGTGAGAAAAGATGATCTTGAAAACCTTTTATCACACGATGTACAGACGAATGGACATTTATCACTGTGAGTTTTCATATGTTTACCAAGACCAGATGGTCTTGCAAATCTGTCATCACACACTGTACACATAAATGGCTTTTCACCAGTATGAATTCTCATGTGTGTAGTTAGACACCATTTTGATGAAAAAATATGATCACAAACACTACACTTGAATGGTTTCTCGCCAGTGTGTGTTCTCATATGTTTAGTAAGACCAGATGGCATTGAAAACCTTTTATCACACAATGTACAGACGAATTGACTTTTATCAGTGTGAGTTCTCAAATGTTCACTAAGACCAGATAATCTTGCAAATCTGTCATCGCACACTGTACACACAAATGGCTTTTCACCAGTACGAATTCTCATGTGTGAAGTTGACCATTTTGGGGAAAAATTATGACCACAAACACTACGCTTGAATGGTTTCTCGCCAGTGTGTGTTCTCATATGCACGACGAGGTTGTTGTTATCGATGGATCTGTAATCACATATAGTACACCTGACCGGCTTTTCTCTAGTGTGCATATCCATATGTAGAAGGTGAGATTTTGAAACGGACTTGTAACCACAGAGTGAAAGTTCATTTCTCTCGTCTCCATGGTGATTAACCTTGCTCTCTTCTGACGTCAGAGATGAGCTCATTACAGGTGAACGCGATACAGCTATCTGTTTTTCTCCTTGAATCTTCAAATTATCGTGAGATAGCTTATCGTTTTCTGCAGTCGCCATCCGTTTTGTTATGTGTCGATACAAAGCCTGCTTTGCGTTTGTTCTGTACAAGGTCACAGGGACTGGAGGGTTTTGGGCACATGGATCAACTAAATGGGAGTTCCACTCTCGCACTTCAGCACATTCAACAGTCTCCTTCTGAAAAAAAAGAATTGTATTTGCCTTACATCGAAACTAGGGAATCACGATAATACAAGAACACTTCAAACACAAGAGCAACATATGACATCTTATACTGAATGATGAACTAAAAAGAGGCTTAACTTTTGGTAACTAGGTGACCTTGAAACAATATCCGAGAGCTCACATATCCCACACCGAAATCGACAATTGTCAAAAACAAGAAAATAGTAATTTCCCTTTAAATAGATTCCTTTCGGGTGAGAAAATTTCTCATAAAGGAAAAAATGTGGGGAAGTCATGAAGTAAACCTTTTCTTGAGTTATTAAACAGATATAAAGTTCGTAAAGGGACCCTCTCCCAGTTAACTCAGTAAATGCATGGTTTTTAATTCACAACGGTTTAACTGTATGTACCTATTTCATACTTGTATCAAACAGGGGAGGCAACTCCGCAGGACAACAAATGCCATCTACATGTAGAGGAGACAACTCTGAATAACAATATAGTCAGTTAAACTGGATTCAGTTTATGGAGACTGTTACCTTGACCTTTCATCTGTTGACCTCAAAATGAATTGGGTTCTTCCTTGCCCCACAAGGAAGGTATACCCACAGTTTGGAACCAATCCATGGAACTGGAGATATCGCACGGACAACAAATATTAATGGATGGATAGACGGATAGACACTCACCATCGCATTGTACGACCTCGTCATGAACGGTCACACAAAACTGAGAATTTTAATGATTTCATGATTTTGGGGTCATAGTGACCTTGACCTTGACCTAAATTTTGTTACATCACACATCGTCTCCCCATCATCACACAAATCATGATATTTAACAATTTTATAAATTTGACATTTGACATTTGACATTGCCCTACATTCTGGTACGTGACACATCGTATCCCACTAATGTATCTACTGACCCAAAGAAAAGTTATTTTAATGATTTCCGATTTCGGGGTGACAGTGACCTTTGACCTTGGCCTAATTCTTTGTATGCGACACATCTTTTTCTCCATAATTTTCTGATGTTTAGGCTACACTGAGCTTTGAACTCTGACCTCGACCTACATTCGATAAGCGACACATCATCCCCCCCAACTCCAGGGTATCCACTCACCAAACATTGGGACTAGATGGTAAACTGCCAATGAACAATGATTTCCTGATTTAAGGCCTGATCTCGACATCAATTTCGCGACGCGACACATCGTCTCCACCTTGTGTATCCACTCACAAAAAATGCGACTGTGGAGAAAACACAGTCAGAGGGATAAAACGGACACGAACGGTTAAGTTATTTTCTGTTTATTTAGGCCAGTGACCTTTGACCTCTGACCTCGACCTCCATTTTTGTACGCGACACATCGCCTCTCCGTAACATATCCACTCAGCAAAAATTGAAACTGTAGATAAAAAATAGTCCATTGCGCTTCAATACCCCTCGGCTATCAGTTATTGTTTACACCCAAAATCATGCATAGTATAATATCATCAGTGTAAATATACTCTTCTAAAAAGCTTACAACCAAATCAAGTAATTTTATCTTGGAAATATAGATTAAGTTCAGTCATCTTCAAAAATGTTCAAGTCAATTCTAACTTAATTGCATAAGAAACATGAATTTGGAGATCTTAGACATAGCATATAGAATTTGACCTTTTAAAAATAGGTCAAGATCAGTGATATTCTTCAATAGACTTTCAGATCCAGCCAGAAGTGGTGTAAATTTGGACAATGTAGATATAATTCTTCATGGAATTTTGTACTAAATAGAATCTGACCTGGATAAAATAGGTCAAGGATAAAATAGGTCAAGGTCAGTCATCTCCAGCACGCCTTTGGAGCGTCACCAGATGTACACATAGTATTATTTGAAAAGCCTAGCTTTATTTCTTCATGTTATATCATAATAAACAGTATATGACCAGAATAGGTCAAAGTCAGTCAACTGGGATAGGCTTCTAGTCAATCATGAGTTGCACACATAATATGAATTTGGAGACCCTAGCTTAATCCTTCAAAAAATATAGCAAATACTAAAATTTGACCTTGATAAAATAGGTCAAGGTCAGTCATCTTCAATACACCTCTGGACCTTCGCCAGATGTATACACAGTATTAATTGGGGATGCCTAGCTTTATCTCTTCATGTTTTATCATAAGAAACAGTATATGACCTATAAACGAGAGATCCTGAAGGATCTTGGCGCCCACCATTGTCCGATAATTGTAAGCTAATGACAAGAGGATCTTTTTGTCCATTGTTACTAAGACGATTGAGTTGTAATTTGTTCACAGAATTTAGAATCTGAGCGAAAAAGGGACACTGGAAAACACCAAGATATAATCTTTCTAAGTTTCAGAAGTTTCAAGATTTCTAGAAACTGAACTTATGTCGGTTGTTATAGTACGAGAGAAATGAGCAAAGTTAGCCTGAAAGTGAATGTACATGTACGGAGGATCCTTCGTCTTCGTTTTGCAGTATTTTTATCTTATTTATTTTTTTGCACGTGTCATCATTTGGTACTGGAAGCGAAGAAAAATCTCTTTGACACTTTGGCATACTTAAGATTTTATAATTTGGAACGAATGCTAATTCTGTTCTGTTTACTGGACTAGTTTGAGATATCTCTTAAGATACCATGCTCGAAAACAGTAAGATGGTACAATACTTAATACTGAAGGCATCCGGTCCGCGCAGTAATGTTGAAACTTCGAATTTGAAAGTGTCTGAATCTTGATTATTTCCCTTGGATCAAAACATGCAGTAGTTTACAGTTGTCGAGTTGTGACATTGTGTCACAAGAGTGACGTCCCTCATGTAGCTGACCCGCCGGCAGACGAAAGGGTGGGGCAGTTCACTTGCAACTACATGGACTAAATACATTTTAATTCCGAATTATTTGAACTCCTTGATATGGAAGGTGAAGATATGGATATTCTCTATAGTCAATATATAGAATATGCCCCACCGTTTGATCCACCGACTCTTGTGATGCAAGGTCACAACTCAGGAATACCGTATTAATTGGATTTTCGAATCGGACCGATAAAGCTATCTTGCACAACTAGGCCCCATCTGGGACCTGTGTACCAAATTTCAGAAAGATCCATGAAATATTTTCTGAGAATTCAAGATACATGTAACAGTGTTTCAAGGGAAAAATCAAGATGGCCACCTGGCAACCATATTGGATTTTCGAATCTGACCAAAAAAGGTATCTTGCACAACTGGGCCACAAGGGGAATCTGTGTACCAAATTTGAGGAAGATGCATGCATCCTGAGAAATCACGATAACAAAGTTTCATTGGGAAATCCAAGATGGGCGCCTGGTGGCCATATTGGATTTTCAAATCGGACCAAAAAAGGTATCTTGCACAACTAGGCGACAAGGGGAACCTGTGTACCAAATTTGATAAAGATCTATGCAGTAGTTCCTGAGAAATCGCAATAACAAAGTTTCATGGGGAAATCCAAGATGGCCGCCTGATGGACATATTGGATTTAGGAATCGGACCAGAAAGGTATGTTGCACAACTGGACCACAAGGGCAACCTGTCTACCAAATGTAAGCAAGATCCAGGCAGTACTTCCTGGGAAATCACGATAACAAAGTTTCATGGGGAAATCTAAAATGGCTGCCTGGTGGCCATATTGGATTTTCAATTTGAACCGAAAAAGGTATCTTGCACAACTAGATCATAAGGTGAAACTGTGTACCAAATTTGAGAAAGATCCATGCAGTACTTCCTGAGAAATGACAAAGTTTCTTGGGGAAATCCAAGATGGCTGCTTGGTGGCCAAATTGGATTTTCGGATCGGACCAGAAAAGGCATCTTGCACAACTAGGCCCCAAGGCGAACCTGTGTATCGAATTTGAGAAAGATCCATGCAGTAGTTCTTGAGAAATCGCGATAACAAGGTTTCATGGGGAAATCCAAGATGGCCGCCTTCTGGCCATATTGGATTTTCGATTGGGACCGAAAAAGGTATCTTGCAAAACTAGACCCCAAGGAGAATCTGTGTACCAAATTTGAGAAAGATCCATGCAGTACTGAGAAATGGCGATAACTAAGTTTCATGTGGAAATCCAAGATGGCTGCCTGGTGGCCATATTGGATTTTCGAATCGGACAAGAAAGGGTATCTTGCTCAACTAGACCCCATGTGGCACCTGTGTACCAAATTTGAGAAAGATCCATGCAGTAGTTCCTGAGAAATCGCGGTAACAATGTTTCATGGGCAAATCCAAGATGGCTGCCTGGTGGCCATATTGGATTTTCGAATCGGACCAGAAAAGGTTTCTTGCACAACTAAACCCCAAGGGGAACCCGTGTACCAAATTTGAAAAAGATCCATGCAGTAGTTCCTGAGAAATCGCGGTAACAAGTTTTCATGGGGAAATCCAAGATGGCTGCCTGGTGGCCATATTGGATTTTCGAATCGGACCAGAAAAGGTTTCTTGCACAACTAGACCCCGAAGGGAACCTGTGTACCAAATTTGAAAAAGATCTATGAAGTAGTTCCTGAGAAATCGCGGTAACAAGCTTTTATGGGGAAATCCAAGATGGCTGCCTGGTGGCCATATTGGATTTTCGAATCGGATCAGAAAAGGTTTGTTGCACAACTAGACCCCAAGGGGAACCTGTGTACCAAATTTGAGAAAGATCCATGCAGTAGTTCCTGAGAAATCGCGGTAACAATGTTTCATGGGGAAATCCAAGATGGCTGCCTGGTGGCCATATTGGAGTTTCGAATCGGACCAGAAAAGATTTCTTGCACAACTAGACCCCAAGGGGAACCTGTGTACCAAATTTCAAAAAGATCCATGCAGTAGTTCCTGGGAAATCGCAGTAACAAGCTTTTATGGGGAAATCCAAGATGGCTGCCTGGTGGCCATATTGGATTTTTGAATCGGATCGGAAAAGGTTTCTTGCACAACTAAACCCCATGTGGCACCTGTGTACCAAATTTGAGAAAGATCCATGCAGTAGTTCCTGAGAAATCGCGGTAACAATGTTTCATGGGGAAATCCAAGATGGCTGCCTGGTGGCCATATTGGATTTTCGAATCGGACCAGAAAAGGTTTCTTGCACAACTAGACCCCAAGGGGAACCTGTGTACCAAATTTCAAAAAGATCCATGCAGTAGTTCCTGAGAAATCGTGGTAACAAGAATTGTTTACGGACGGACTGACTGACTGACTGACTGACGGACGGACGGACGACGGACCACGGACGAAAAGTGATTTGAACAGCCCACCATCTGATGATGGTGGGCTAAAAATACACACAACTGTTCTGAAAAGTGAAAAACACAAGTCACCAAATCAGCCTATCAACATTCAATCATTGGAAGATTGTTACCTAAATTTGTACGAGTCACTCAGCATGAGACACTACAAACAAGTCCTGTTTTTGCATCATTGAGTCAACTTTATCTTCTTATACATTGATCACCCCAATATTGAAACAGAAAATGTGATTCCTGTGATTGAATTATTGAACCATTTACCATAACAGGCTGTGTATTATATGCCAATTTCACGGTGTATTCATGGCCTATTCATCGTGTAAGGAAAACACAATAGGTGACTACATGTAGGGAACCTTGTTAAACCTGAAAAAGCTACCCGACAAGCTGTATTCCACAGTGTTTCCGGTTTGAAGATCCTTACATGACGAACTTCCCGTATTCATACTACACTGTTATTTGATCAGCACACAATAATGCACATTCCATCACAACTGTTACTACAGTTTCCATGTGTATACACACAACGTATATTGGACATATAAATATCAGTTCAATTTCAAGGAAAGCAGAATAGATTTTCTTGCATACAGAACACACAAATTATGAAGATACAGCCTGGTTTTTCTTTTCTGTATTCAAGCAAATTCATGTGAGAATCAACAGGTTTTCTTGTATAACAACAATCACTCTTTTGATAAGTAATGGCATGAGGCAAGTGTTGTCTATTAAAGAAGGACTGAATGTAATGGGCTCCAATATTCTCTGTATCATACCTCATCAAAGTAGAAGTTCACCAGATTATTGTCGATTTCATAGCGCTGAATTCCCAGGATAGGTGTGGATACAAGCTGTGGGAGAAACAGAACATTGGTATACAACAGTTATATATTAGATCATACTTCTTCGGATAATCAATCCCAAACTCTTGTGATTGGGCTGAATATTCTTCTACTTTCCTATTCTAGCCAATGAAAATACTGTATTATTAGCCTTATTATTTGTGTGGAACTAACTTATGTGGAAATGATTTTCCGTGAAAGGTAGTTCCAGTGAATATATCTTCCTACTTTGTTATTTATCGGCATAAATATGCATACTAAAAGGGTATCCTCAGCCTACATACCCACTCAGCTTCAAACAGTTCCTTGGTGTCATAGAAAATGGTTGTATAAGGTCTTCCCTCCCATTTCTAATCCTAAAATCCAGTATTTTACAAAAGAAAGGCAGTTTTTCAGTTTTCTTTCCGAATGCGTAACCTTTGACCCATGACATCAAAAAGGAAACTCGCCCATAATCGCCAATACTATTTAGATAGAAAGAACCTGAACTCCCCAATTTATTTGCCATATTTTCGCATTGTATCAAGCAGTTGGAGGTTCGGTGGGGCTTCCAACACCACTCTTGCTAATATATAATTGTATTTATCATCAAAATATGTAATATTAGCGCAAAAGACTAGAGTTAATAAAGCTATCTTCCGGATAGTACAATATTCCATGAAAGATTATATTTACATCGTCCAAATTTATACCACTTATGGCTGGACCTGAAGTCTATTGAAGAATATCACTGACCTGGACTTATTTTTAAAAGGTCGAATTCTATAATGACGAGTCTAAGATCTCCAAATTCATGTTCCCTATGCAATTAAGTTAGAATTGACCTGAAAATTGTTGAAGATGACTGACCTTGATCCAGATATTTCGAAGATAGAATTACTTGATTATGAGCTTTATATAAGAGTATATTTAGAGCTGAGAATTCAGTCATGCTCTACCAGAACCTTGGTGCAAAAATTTCCCCATCAACTAAGGCCTTGGCAAAAGCTGAACTAGTCAACCCTACTAGATCACATTTTTGTTAATCTAGTTAATCTAATACAGCGATGATATTATACAATGCATGATTGCTGGGTGTAGACAATAACTGATAGCTGAGGGGTATTGAAGCTCAATGGGCTATTTTTACTGCATGGTGGTATATCCCGCACAAGATATATCCAGTGAAAACACCAAAGTTGAAGTTAAACCATGAAAAATAATTCCCACTAATTATGAGGCATCTACAGGAAAAAAAAAAAAAATTTAAACTTGAATTTTGCACTAAAGTGTTTTAAAACTGAAATATCCCATGATCCATTTTTTGTTGACCGGTTTTTGTAATGGATGTTTGAGAGGATAGATCTTTTCTCAATTGCACAGACCATGTATTACCTTTAAGTAAAATTCAGGGAAACTCATCACATGGCGTAATACCGTTATCAGAGTGGATATATTCTTACTTACACTTTTCAGCGTATCCTCGTCAGGTACCCAGCCGGTCACCATCTTCACTTCAATGATGGCCATGTTAGAGACTTGAGATGGCACGGTGAACCTGCAAGGGGAATCATATAATCACATACACGGAATGAACAGGGCTACATTTGGCAGGGAGTGCAGAGAAATGTTAAGGAATGCTGACGATCATTAAGGTTGATGACTTTGTAAGGACATCTAGCAGCCCTCGCAATTCGCTAGGACTTTCAACAATGCCGAAGCAAATGACGAAGTAAAAAACAATCAACGGACATCAGCAATTTTTTTGCCGAGGCAGCATCTCATTGAGAATCTATAGATTATCATCAGGGCAATTAAATACATGAACATCGATCATATTAAACTTGAATAAATACCATGCTTACTGCTCTAACAGCTGCGGTTATTAGTATTTTTTGTACAAGGTAGCCAAATAATTAATAATGAAAATCCGAGCGGTTGAAGTCCCCTGACGTTGAAACAATTGATTTGGCTTGGAACTGAAACGTTCAGTACCTGGCATAGAGAGCAATCGCAAGTGAGATCCAGTGGCAAGGAACCCACAATTACCGAATTTGGAAAGAATCCGTTAAGGTTTCAAAAGTTATTGTCCGGGAACAAAATTTTAACTTGGTCGACAGGTGGCATCACCTTTTGGTGGATCAGCATGAAAAACAAACCAAAGTGAGATCTTGAGGCAAGGTACCCACATACCAAATTTTAAAAAAATACTTTCAATTTTTCAGAAGTTATTTCCCGGAAACGAAGTCAGACAAACGCATGCATGGATGGACACAATACTATATAGTCTCCCTTCAAGTGTCGGGGGGACAAAAACTCAACACTAATATGATTGATTTATATCAAATGGCTACAAAAAAAAAGTGCCAAGGCAAAATGTATTTTAGCTGAATCAGACTGCATTTGCCTCAGCATTTTTTTGCAGAGGCCATTTTTTGAATTGCGAGGACTGATCTAGTCCGATACACCCCAATCTCAGTCTTAGCAGGATCCCCAGCCACCTACATGTATCTTACAGAGCAGACATGGGATACAATATCATCTCAGGAGAATTCCTCCCAATCTACACATGGTCAAGTTGGCACAATTAAAGTGGAAGAAAGAGAACAATTTGGAGAGAGAACATTTGGAAAGATGGCCACCAGGTGATGCCACCTCAGACCGAGGTGACAGGAATCAACTCGGATCCAGATTTCAACCGTTAATTTATTTTTCTCGAAAAATGGTATTCCAGATAATAACACATACAAACAAACAAGCAGACCCTATTCTTACAAATCAGATGAAAGACGGACACACGGACTAGGGGAGGACTTACCTGGCACAGACCTGCAGGCGTTGACGGTCACAGTTCTTGGGCTCAATAACAGACTGGTACATCTTGATTTCCAGGTCAAAGGCCGGGTCTTTGGGTGTCTCACCCTCTAGGTTATAACGGGCATTTGCCTGTCAGGAAGATTTTTTTATAAGTTATCTTGCATGTGTGATAGCATATGTGTCTGATGATCAACAGACTATCCTATGACCATTCCATTCATACCTTCCACAATCAGGACAATATTCTGTGTCTGGTCATACACATAATCTTTGTTCAAGATACAAGTCAATCAGCATTAATGAGTAACTCTTCTGTGTGGAAAGTCAAAGAAATACTGATGATGAACTGATCGAAAGATGATCCTATTTACATGTATCTTGGGCTTTTATCCAATAATCACATAAATAGGCTAACTAGGTGTCATATTTTTCTCTTAGCCAAAGAATTGAGTTATCAAGATAATATTTGGAAGATTTAAGAATTAACTGTATTTAACTGCCGAAACAAGAATGCGTAGCTCTTCCAATAAGCCTGTGTAAAGTGTGGATGTGTGAAGTGTGGATGTGTAAAGTGTGGATGTGTAAAGAGTGGATGGGTAAAGTGTGGATGGGTAAAGTGTGGATGTGCAAAGTGTGGATGTGTAGAGTGTGGATGTGTAAAGTGTGGATGTATTAGGTGTGGATGTGTAAAGTGTGGATGTATGAAGTGTGGATGTGTATTGTGGATGTGTAAAGTATGCATGGACATACCTGGACAAGTGCACAGCCTACTCCTGCTGCGGACAGTTTCACTTTCGTGGGTAGATTCTCAATTTTCACCCGTTTAGGGATGAGACTGTTGACGTTGGTGATCTGGAAACTCTCCAAGTCATTGTCGGCCTCATCCGTCACAGTCACAACCATATCCAGACCATCCGAGTACACGAGGGCACCATACTCCGCAAGGGCATGTAACGCCACCACAGTATCCTACAGTAGTCACACAAAATGGCATCAACATAAAAGTTTTATAGAAAAAAGTTATCATGGAACTAAATTATTCCAAGAAGAAAGGCAGCTTTTGATTGGTTCACTCATGCAAAGCATTCATATTATGTCAACTACAGAAATGATGTTACCACCATGACATCACAGCAGGTGATACACTGAAAATGTACCAGTTCTGACATCTCCACAATATGAAACCAGAATTAGTTCCATGGAGCTTTTATAAAACTTCATTATACACAGCATATACAATTAAAGTCTGTTCATGTTAGTCATCTACTTAAGAGCTTGTCTGCATAAATTTTCTTTCTTGCAGCATGTATAACAAACTGAACTCTACAAATAGGCACCATTATCACGCATGAAATAACTTTGCAATTCTCCCCATATAAAACTTCAGTGTTGTTTCATGCGCTGGGGCTCAATCACATAGGGAGACATCACAATGTATTTTGTGTTCACTGGCACAAAGGTGAATAATGTCATGTACCTTGGTCAACTTGAACATGAATATGTTATGTCTCCTTATGTAATTGGGCCCTGGTACATGAAACATCAGCACTGGAGTTTTATATGGAGAGAATTACAAAGTTATTTCAACTGTGTTATCACTATCACAAAGTAATGGTAATTTGTAGTTTCGTTTGTTATATACACTGCAAAAAAGAAAATTCATGCAGAGTTTAATAAATATTGATTTTTGACAAGCCTCAAAGTAAACGACTAATTAAAATGTACAGACTTTAGTATAATCATGAGATGGTCATTTCAGAGAAGAAAAATAAAATCGCAATTGGGATATTTCTCTCCCAAAAGTCTAAATTTAATTTAAATTCATGTTTAATATGGTATTGTTTTCTTCAGTTGACTAAAATTAAGTGTTTTCCACCAACTATAAACAGTGCTAAATGTGAATCATAAATCCTCCATGTGCTGTGTACCCTGATTGGTCAGTCTCTATCACATGTGACTTCCTGGACGAGAAAGAAATAATTGTGTTAACTCTATCAATGACATTAATAACTAAGTGAACTGTGGCATGTATACACAATTAACGGGCTTGAATACCAATTGAATTCTTTATAAATTAATTGTCTCCCCCTATTAATGTTATCAATTCACCAATTTGTTTAGCACAACTAGAACTAAAATAAGACAAACCTGAGTGGATGAAAAGCCTCCATAAGCATTTCTCTGTCTGGACAACCATTGGACAATAGGCTGACCAATAAGAATGCCACCTTCCTGGTCATTGATAAGTAGTGAAAGGAGGGCGTATGCAGTCATCTCCACCTCAGCAGATGGTGCCCGGTAGTACCACCACCAATTGCGATGTTTGGGTTTCTCTGGCTTGTCCTTTCTCTCCCAGTGTTGTTGGCCCTCTGTATCAGGATAATATCAAATCATCAAATTATCAGGGGCTAATTACAGGGTTCCTACCCTTTGTGAAAGACAAAATTCCAGGACTTTTCCAGGTCCATACAACCTTTTTTCAGGACCTGAATTTTCTTGGACATTTTTTAACACCTTTTACCATGTTTCATTCAGCAAAGTCAACAATGTTCATTAGAATGAAATGAATATGTATTTCAAGTATCATGTTTCATACAGATCTGACTAGATGGAAGAATAAATTCAGTTTGTTAGAAATTCCAGTAATTAATTGTGGCAGATTTTTGGGGGAGGGGAGGGGGGAAGAGGACAATAATATCCAAGGACTTTTCCAGGCCTCTGTACAAATACTGCGAGAATTAAAGGAATTCCAGGTCCTGGAATTTATTTTTGTAGTAGTGAACCACAGACGTCTCCCTTACAGTCCAGCAATCTGCCAACTCAGCTAAAGGGAAATTCCCACTAGCTGCAAGCTAGTACAGGCACTGGTGAACCCACTTCCTACCACAAGCTTATTTCAGTGCCCAAAGTGCCCTCCTTTGTGATAGTCCTCAAAGTCGAAAATTTCCAAGTAGGCGAGGCTGTCAGCTGAAGTAGCATATTTAAATTATACAAGGAAATTAGTACTTTTCCAATTCTTCCGATTTCTAGAGCAACACCATAACATTGATTTCAAGGAGTAGAAACTCTAGGCTCATTATTCAATGTGACAAAGAGGTGATGCAAGCTGAATTTACCTTCTTCGACCACTTTATTTCGCAGGCGCTCCATTATTTCATGTCTGAAAGGACTGCTTATATCCTGTAAGGTGAGGGCATAGGCCACCAGTGTCAGGGTGTATGTATCCTTGAAGACATCATTCATCAAACAACGAACAGCACCAGTAACAGCAGGATCCTGATCAGGTGACAAATAGGAAAGGTTCTCATTGGTCAATGATTTTATTCTGCGGCACGAAACTGCATCACACAGAATTTCAAGGTGAAACAATGTACTTCAATAAATAAAATTAATACCTTAACATTAATTTCCATTATTAGGATGCGAGCAATAGTTGTAATCTCTGTATTGTAAGGATACATTTGATAAATCATTGTACAATGCAAGGGAGATAATCGTTAATTTGACTACGACGACAAGAGATGAGCCACTGTAAGTCCATTCTGTCGATGATTGGTTGCTTCCCCGCATGCGTTGATGTAAGCTGGACCACGAGGCCCGCACAGTTCACTTGGACGGGGAAGTCATAGCAGGAGGCACGCACACACCTGAATAATCGCTGTTACCAGTAATTTGTATGTATTTGGTTTTAAATCCCACCCAGTTTCACAACCAATGCCTATTTCTAATATATGTCTAACCTGACTATCCTGGGACTATAATACAGGTAGAATACTGTAGTGTTCTGATTTTAATCACATATATATTACGATAAATTTAATATGTAATCATTCATGTGTATTTGTCATGGCATTAGCAGCAATTCAAGATTCAAGTATATAAGTAACCACTTGTGGGCATTCAATTTCATCTGGCAGGCTGTTAAGGCGCGTATCATGCATGTATAACTAGACCCCCTTGTCACCAAGGCAGCTAGTATGACACAAGTACTCCAGCGCCGTTATGTCAACATGAGGGTCCATTGCGGGTGTCCTACTTGGTTAGCATGTTGCCTTCTATTTCTGACGCGCAGTTTATTCAATTGATGTATATTGTCAGATCGTATGCCAGTTATGAAATTTTGGCAATCTTGTCGCTTGCGTGAATAAAGCCATGCCCAGTTTTTATTCCACAAAAACATGGTATTAAGTTCATTTTATCAGATTAGCTTGAAGAGCATGGAGGTCCACCTGGCAAGAGCAATTAACCTTGCAATGGGAATTTTGTTGTGGATAAATTTTTAACTGAAGCTTGTTATATCTCCATTCTGGAAAAGCTAAAGTTTGATTGGTCGGTTGTTTCAGGTGGCCCTCACATACTGGATTGTTATATGGGTTTGTGCTATGCGAGATAGGCTAATAATACTGATTTTCAATTAATAATGCTGAAAAAGTCAACACGAAATTTGCAGCAGTTGAAGTGAAATATATGCCCAATGAAGAAATCCCTCACCTCTGGGAATTGAACTCAGGCTATTGATTTTGATTTGAAAAGGTGGAAGGTCAAGGTCAGCCCAATTTTGTTGCCATGTACCAAACTTCACTCGGGAACTGGGGGAAGCCCATTGACTTCAGAGTCAAGGTTGCTAAAGAGTAATTATTTCTGTCTCTTCATTGGTAGTTATAGGATATGAACATGACTGTCCCAACAAACAATAGTGATTTCCAGTTTCACTTCAAATTTGTAGAATAGCTTGCTGTTCTGACAAATAATCCAACATTTATTACCTCAGATGAAGTCCCGGCCTCCAGCATGGCAATGAGAACATAGGAAGTCAGTGTGGAGTTGGCTTGTTCATCCTGACCTCCCTTCAGATATGAACTGGTTCGGCCAATCCTGGGGAAGCAGCCCGTGTGATTATCTTGAGTGGACTTGAAGAAGTTAATACTACGGTCCAGATCCTCCTGATCCACGTAGATATACGGACGAGCCTGTGCCAAAGACTTCACCACAAAGGCAGTCAGCCAGGTACTGCCAGAGTTTGACCCTCCAGACCTTTGACCGAATGCGCTGTATGAACCATCGTTATGTCTGTAACGCAACTGTCTCTGATAACCTAAATATAAAATACAATTATAGAAGCCACACAGGAAGGAAGCAATCAGAGATTGCTCAATTGTATGCCCCCCCTTCCGCTTTAATCCGACACTGCCCCGCCATTGTTCTGTTGTTTATTGGTTGGTGGAGGCTTAATTTGGATAATTATAAAAATTCTGTTTCTGTCACTTTTTTTGCCATGCCTCACATAATACATATTCCAAGTATCAGCCAACAAGTGATAATACGATGTTTCGATGCAAGATGGTCGCCAGGGCTTTCGCCAAATCCGAAAATGTGACCTGGTTATGAGACCTACATTCCTTGGGAGTATATTGTGGTGAAATTATGAAGCGATCAGTGAACTTTGAATTTTGCACCCAATTCACTCTTTTTGGGGCAACTTCATACTTTAACTTCAGGACCTATGTTGTCTGCTTTGGAATGTAGGATAATATATAATATAGCCATTTTTCTGGTCCAAATCGGTTATGGACTGAGATCCAGCCTGGACAAATGGATATATCCCATTCACTTTAGTTTTGATAAACAAAGGGCCATAACTCTTGAAAATATAACCGAAAGCAGAGAAACTTCACGCTGCACACCAATGGGTCACTGACCACATATCATGCAAATTTCATACTTGTCCATACAATATTAACCGAGATCCAGCCCTACAAGTCTCAAAGATTTGAAGAAAAAAGGGCCATAACTGTTGAAAATATACGCGAAATGTGGAGAAACTTCACGCTGCACAACTACAGGGCACTGACCACATATCCTGCAAATTTCATAATTGTCCATACAATATTAACCGAGATCCAGCCCGGACAAGTCCCAATTCACACAAATTTGAAGAAAAAAGGGCCATAACTCTTGAAAATATATGTGAAACGCGGAGAAACTTCACGCTGCACAACTACAGGGCACTGACAACATATCCTGCAAATTTCATAATTGTCCATACAATATTAACCGAGATCCAGCCCGGACAAGTCCCAATTCACAAAGAATTCAGGAACAAAGGGCCATAACTCTTGAAAATATAAGCGAAACGTGAAGAAACTTTACGCTGCACAACTGTGGGGCACTGACCACATATCATGCAAATTTCATACTTGTCCATACAATATTAACCAAGATCCAGCCCGGACAAGTCCCATTCACAGAGATTTCAGAAAAAGGGCCATAACTCTTGAAAATTATAACGGAACTCGGAAAAAAACTCAACGCTGCACATCTACGAGGCACTAGCCATATTCCATGCAAGTTTCAATCCTGTCCATCAAATATTAACCGAGATATTGCTCGGACAAGAAATTCGGACGGACAGACAGACAGACAGACGGACAGACGGACGGACGGACAAAGCGATCGCTACATGCCCCCCCCCACTAGAGGGGGGGCATAATGAAACACACACCAGCTGTTATCTCAGGGGAGGGGGTCAGAGTGGATTCCCAAATGAGGATCACCCAAGGAGACTTTAGTATCTCTGTTATACGTGTTATCCCAAAATTTAACTGCAGTGAACCTGTGTATAATGACCAAATTATAATGTCGGTCTTGACAGGGTTCTGGTTATCAAGTTTCAAAATACTTTAAATTTATACTATTTGGACCATGGATAATGTCGGTATTAAAAGGTTGCTCGGTATGCTCAGGTATAGGTAGTTACAGGTTTCACTGTAGAATATTTTCATTCTTTAACTTGGAATTACAGCACAAATAATGCACGTTCAAAACTAGAACTCGTGGACTTCGAAAGTGAGTGAGTTAATATGATTCAACGTCGCTTCCAACTATATTTCAGTCATATCACGACGTTGGGTCCTATTCCTTTTCACACCCGGGTGGGGTCCTATTCTTTTTCACACCCGGGAACCTCATGGGTGCCTCAGTTAGTCACCTCTTACAACAAGCTGTCTGAGGAGCCAAGGCCCATTCTTACCATGACCTGCGGGGTGCACAACAGCCCAGGTCAATCCCCGGAAGCCCCACAGGGCTGGACTTTGAAAGGCTGCCATTATCTGTGTGCATTTTATGGTTTTTGTTTCACTGTACATGCAGTAGAATGTTATTTTCATTCTCGAACTTGGAATTACAGCACAAATAATGCACGTTTAAAACGAGTCTTAATTGGTGTACTGAACATTACACAACTGGTCCCTCACACCCCTATCCTTACCCATCTTCATATATCCCCTGGCCTTATCTTCTATCTCTGAAGTGAGGCGGCCTGTGGCAAACAGGTACTTCATGACGTAGATGTTGGGCGTGAAGGAGGCCATGTTCTGCTCACCGCAGCCATACGGCATCTTGACCAGATTATCCAGGTTAGTGAGTGCTGTCCCCATCAAATCACCTGTTTACAGTGGGAATAACAGACAGAAAACTTATGGAAATCCCATCAACAAGTCTTGTTTGAGGCTATTCACTCCGGATTGTATATGGTAAAGAAAGGAAGCCATTTTTGTCATTTAGGAAGTGATCATTTTACAGTCAGCATTTTCATTATTTCAGGGATTACACTATCTTAGTATAGCACAGATTCTTGTATGGATAATTAGTCGAGACCCATGTGAGATTAGAGCCAGCAACCACCAGATCTTAGCTTAGATTGCCAACATACATGTATAGTGCTGGTGGTTGGGCGTCTTACTCTGGCATGTCTGGTGGTCGAGGGTTTGAATCCCGCATGGGTCTCGACCAATTCTCAATACTAGAATCTGGTCTATACTAAGATAGTGTACGTAACCCTAAAAATAATGAGAATACTGTTATGGTAAACAATTGTGATCCAGATTAAAACACCAGTTTCCTAATACCTCATTGGTCAATTCAAATTTTCAAAAATAATCCAACATTTTCATTGGCCAGTGGAGAAAATTAGAAGAACATCCAGCCAATCATAGAGTTCCTATATATAAAAGGTCCATTACATCACATGAAAAATAACACTTGATACTATGCCTCCGGAGTATTCTCAGAGAATCAACAATGTTGATACTATGCCTCAGGAGTATTCTCAGAGAATTAACAGTGTTGATACTATGCCTCTGGAGTATTCTCAGAGAATTAACAATGTTGATACTATGCCTCCGGAGTATTCTCAGAGAATTAACAATGTTGGTACTATATGCTTCCGGAGTATTCTCAGAGAATTAACAACGTTGGTACTATGCCTCCGGAGTATTCTCAGAGAATTAACAATTTTGATACTATGCCTCCGGAGTATTCTCAGAGAATTAACATTGTTGATACTATGCCTCCGGAGTATTCTCAGAGAATTAGCAATGTTGGTACTATGCCTCCGGAGTATTCTCAGAGAATTAACATTGTTGATACTATGCCTCCGGAGTATTCTCAGAGAATTAACAATGTTGATACTATGCCTCCGGAGTATTCTCAGAGAATTTCACAACCACTGAGCATGCTTACAAAAGAATGACTGATAGACCGACACACGGGCAACGAACAATTTCTCATATCCGGGTGTACGGGCATGAGGTGATATAATGACAGAGGATGGACTGAATTGTCACAGTGACCACTGGCTTCCACACCTACTCACATGAAATTAACATGTACAACAATAGTACTGTATGCCCAACCCTGCAGTTTAGAACAAAGTCAACATGCCTTAGGCCAAAAAAGATGGACTTTTTTTTCTGGTCAAAGACCCTTGGAAAAAGTTGTACGGTGTGTTTTCTTTTGATTTTGTGGGGTTGTTTTTCAATTCTGGAAGAGCTCTGATTTGGGACAGGTTACCCCATAGCAGAACTGTCTCGAACCTAACACATGGGCTTTTCCACACTATTTCAACTACATGTAGCTGCTAATAGCTTTTTCAAATACATCAAATTATACACAAATTCAAGGTTTGTAACTCTTGCCCTGGTCAAGGGAGATAACTTTGTTGAAAATGTTTGCGAAAAAGTACTGATGCGCAATATTTAGAATGACACGTGCCCTTCTTTTTTTGGTCTTACACCAGCGTATTATTGAGTACGATAACTTACCGATGATGGTGACATAACCTCTTGCCGAGTCCAGAATGACGTTATCTGGTAGAAGCAAGTTTATGTCCTCGCTGTGGCGACTGCCTTCATTATCTGGAATGAACACAATGAACATTAATATGGCTACCCTGAATCATAACTTACACAGAAATGTTCATCGCTAGGAGATCTAATGATCCACAAGAAATTCAGCTTATGTTACAAGCAGGGCAGGGGGTAAGAAAAGGCTGTCCAGTTTGCTGGTCACATCAAGTAAATATATTCATTCACCTGCATGTACATGCACATGCAGAGAGACTGACCCATTCATGTTTATCAACAACCAGAACCATCCCCCATTAGGTCAGCACCGGCCGCCATTCCATCAGATGTCCAGACTTAGGGAATGTTGTATTTTAGTATTTGGGGACATTAATGCTGGTTTCACTGTCGCAAATCTTAATTTAAGAACGGTACTTAGAAATATGTACACATTTAATCCCATTCAATGTGTCTAAAAAATCCTAGATCACTCAGTTGTATTACTCAAGCATGAAACAGATGACCAAAATTATTGTGTAACAATTTTAATACATGCAAAACATAAAAAACAATTTGGAAAGTTGGGTCTTCAAACTCTTCATCTTCCAGTTTTCACCACTGCGTAAGCAATGCAAACCTTTAGTAAAAAAAAGTAAAAGCTAAATTCAAGTACTTGGGAGCATCCCATGCAGGTTATTAAAGTCTGTATCGCTCGGTGTTGTATCTTACCATTAGGACAGAAGAAGGAACTGGTGGTGTACTCCTCAGGGATTCCCTCAGACTATAAAAGAACAGGAGGACAGTAAATGTATATCATAATATAGATTAGGAGAAGAATTGTAGTTCAAATAACTCTGGTCAAATTATTACAAATATTTATTAAACAGTTAATATTCTGTCAAAGAGGCCTTTCCTCTCAGAAACTGTTTCCCAACTGTGTAACTAGAACTTGTGGACTTCGAACACCCCATCCTATTTTGTAATTGGTATACATGTAATAGATCTGGGCTTTGTTCCTCATACTTGTATGCTGAAATAATACCCTGTCATCATTGGACATGCTCTCGGAGTGGCAGACTAAATTGTCTGGTTTGTATGTCAGTCACCCTTGAAGTGTCAGCAACAATGCCGATTGCTTGATTTCTAGGTACTGTATCAATAGTTGATACATGTACCTAATCAGATGAGGACGCCATCACGATAAAGCTGCCATCCAAGTTCGGGGAAATTCCATCCAGTAGTTCTTCAGATATTTTACAGACAAGGCTTGTCTATACACGTACAAGTAGACAGACAGATGAACACCAAACACATGCGCACACCAAAACATAATAAGATGCGGAGGCCATTCCAATAAAGATTCCATCCAAGTCTGGTGAAGTTCACCAGAGGCCATCACGATGAAGCTTCCATCCAAGTTCAGGGAAATTCCGTCCAGTAGTTCTCCAGAGATCTTACAGACAAGGCCTGTCTATACATGTATAAGTAGATGGACAGGCAGACAGACAACATACCCAGACGAATGCATGCATGCATACCGAAACCTAATCAGATGAGCCCGTTGCAATGAAGCTTCCACTCAAGTTTGGTGAAATTCTGTCGAGTAGTTCTCCAGATATCTTGCAGACAAGGTCTGTATATACATGAACAATTAGATGGACGGACGGACGATAGACATGGATAAATGCACACTCACACGCAAACCTAATCAAATGAGGGGGCTATCTCAATGAACCTTCCATCCAAGTTTGGTGAAATTCTGTCCAGTAGTTCTTCAGATATCTTGCAGAAAGGGCCTGTATATATACATGTACAAGTACATGGACAGACGGATGGACACCGAACATGGACGAACGCATGCACACACACCAAAACCTAATCAAATGAGGGGGCTATCCCAATGAAGCTTCCATCCAAGTTTGGTGAAATTCCGTCCAGTAGTTCTCAAGATATCGTGCAGACAAGGCCTGTATATACATGTACAAGTAGAAGGACGGACACCGGACACAGATGAATGCACGCACACACACCAAAACCTAATCAAATGAGGGGGCTATCCCACTGAAGCTTCCATCTAAGTTTGGTGAAATTCCATCCAGTAGTTCTCAAGATATCTTGCAGACAAGGCCTGTATATACATGTACGAGTAGATGGACGGACACGGACACGGATGAATGCACGCACACACACCAAAACCTACTCAAATGAGGGGGCTATCCCAATGAAGGGTGAAATTCCATCCAGTAGTTCTCAAGATATCGTGCAGACAAGGCAAGGGGACGGACAGACATCCATCCAGACAGACATCCATCCATCCATCCAGACAGACAGCACAAACACTAGATGTCTCCCCCCAACATAGTTGGGGGAGACATAAATATGTCTGTTTCCGGACACAGGCTAGGAAAAATTTGAGTAGGTAGGGTCAAAAATTTGTTTTGTTTGGGAAATAATTTTATTGTGATGTCCAGTGCCCCTGTCACATGTGCAATGTTGCTCAAGTTTAGTCATGATCATCTCTCTATATGGCACAGTAAAATTTCTTTAGGCAGAGAAATGTGCCCAAATTAGCGAAAATATTTAAATTCCACAAATTCTGGCAAAATAGGTAGGCTTTTGAATCAAATATCAGACTTACTGATTGAGGAATCAACATAACTGAACATTGATTATCAATGGAAAAAAATATAAAAAAAAAAAAAAAACTTCGGCAAACTGACATTTTCTAGCAGAGAAATGATATAGATTTTGACTGTCAGTTGCCGACTTCATTCAAGGAAAAATATCAGTTCACTTGTCCATGTCTGCCGACGCACTTCGGCTTGTGCCATTTCAAACCAACAACTCCGTATTTTTCTTCCGAAGTTGACGGAGAATATGTTTAATATTGCCCGTAGTAATAGTTATCCGGTCAACTAAAGCGTAAACGTCGTTAAGTTTTCCATTCCCTGATCTGGAAGTGTGCTTTATTCGCCTGTGTTTATCGCCATGCTGGAAGAACATCACATTTTACGGTTGTCACAAAACCAGGCACTCTCCTGCTCAAGAGATCCGAGTATAGCTAACACTTTGATTACCATCGTCACCTCTGTGCAGAGACTGATCCCTTCACCCGGGGTATATCTATACAACAGGAACATCCGGGTGAGTTAGTCAATCTCTTAACGTACAAGAACAACAACATCCACGTTCCGTGTAAAAATTACCCTTCCAATTTCGAGCATCTCTTCGCAAAAAAAAACGTATTAATTCTCATCTGCCATTGCCCAAAAACTATACAGACTCACAACATTACAATTGTGACCAACTAGGCAGGCAAGTTTCAGTGCCTAAGTCTTCCTAGTTTTTCCGCTCTTGATGTACAAAGTTTTCTACAGCTCAATGGCCGCCCCAATGGCCAAGGACGATTCCAATAACCCCCTCCTCCTCCGAAGGATGGGGTTAATGATTGCACTGGAATTAAGAAACTTGAGTATGAACATACAAGTACGTACTGTGAAACCTGTGTATACTGACCATGATTGGGACCAGATTATAGTGTCAGTTAACCTGTGTATACTGACCATGCTTGGGACCAGATTATAGTGTCAGTTAACCTGTGTATACTGACCATGCTTAGGACCAGATTATAGTGTCAGTTAACCTGTGTATACTGACCATGCTTGGGACCAGATTATAGTGTCAGTTAACCTGTGTATACTGACCATGCTTGGGACCAGATTATAGTGTCAGTTAACCTGTGTATACTGACCATGCTTAGGACCAGATTATAGTGTCAGTTAACCTGTGTATACTGACCATGCTTGGGACCAGATTATAGTGTCAGTTAACCTGTGTATACTGACCCTGCTTGGGACCAGATTATAGTGTCAGTTAACCTGTGTATACTGACCATGCTTGGGACCAGATTATAGTGTCAGTTAACCTGTGTATACTGACCCTGCTTAGGACCAGATTATAGTGTCAGTTAACCTGTCTATACTGACCATGCTTGGTACCAGATTATAGTGTCAGTTAACCTGTGTATACGGACCATGCTTGGGACCAGATTATAGTGTCAGTTAACCTGTGTATACTAACCATGCTTGGGACCAGATTATAGTATCAGTTTTGACAGGGTTCTGGACTATCAAGGTTCAAAATACTTTAAATTTAAGTTTGGGACCATGTAGTGGAGATATTTGGTGGTTGGTTGGTTTACCCAGGTATCCGTATTCAGAGGTTTCACTGTATTGTGATACATCCATTATGGGAGTTTCTGTGCTGACCTTACTCTCACAGGCAATGTGCTATCTCTGTATGTTATCATGCGACATAGTCCCCGTTCTACACATACCTCCACAAGTAGTGGGCGTGTGATGCTGTCCCAAACTCCAACGCCCTCCCCACTCATGACCAAGGTGTTACTGCAGATGCCACTCGCCAACACAGACTCGGCCTGCAAAAACAATCAACAGCATAAAAATCCTGGTATCCCACAATAATGTCCGGGCCTATAAAACTTGCTGGTACTTTGTATAATACCGGTATCCCTACTTCAGTTTATCACAGTACAATTTGCCTTTCCCAGTTCATTTTTCAGACAAAGAATTTGCCCCAGCGGAACACTCGGTACACTGATGCGTGACTCTCAAATTAAATTTGTGGTTCCTACTTTCCCTCTCATTCCTATGGCTACAGTGAGATATAGTGAGATAATTTGATGCATATTTACACTCGTTATCAATAGTTAAAAATCTGCCCCATGCTGTTGTTACGGGCAGGAGAGGAAGATAATGCACCACACTTGTAAACAGGGAGTCGCACACCAATGCAACAGTCAGCTGGCTCCATGAGCAAACATATTATCTAAGAATTGAAGTGGGAAAGGGGAATTGTCATAATGATGTTTGATTGGAAAGAAAATCATACAGCCGGATTGTGCCCCCCTCCCCCTTCTTGTAGGAAACTTACAGACACAGTCATGTTGACTTCTCCGAGGGCAGTGGGTGTGACCATAAATCTGTGGGTGGCAGAGTCCTGACCACACACACACAGTGTCAGGCTTGACTCCCCGTCCAGGTCGAATCCACCACTCGTCGTATCCAACTGAATACGAATCTGGGGGAGAGAAGAATCAAAGTAGATTACCAACTTCAAAAATAATCGAGAATTGTTTTTCATGTACACTGGTGCGATCAAAGAGAGAAGACTCAGCAGAGGACAAACATTTCTTTGGCGACCTCACGATCATTTGGAGATTTATTATAAAGTCACTTAAGTTAAGCTGTCTACGAATTTAAGCACAGAAAGTGCAAGTTCCAACTTTCTAACACAGGCAACCAAAGAATGACAGACATTTAGTATGGCAATCAAATGGTAGACATACCATCCTAAAGAATTTCATCACGTACAGTTGGATATACATGATTCAGAATGGTCTCTGTATCACTTTTCATTGTTACATTTCCTGTGATGGAATTATGGGAGAATAAGATTCATTGCAAGGTCAATAGGAATCAAGCTAGAAAACCAAACATCCATGACAACCACAGGCCCGCGAGACAAAGAGTTTTGGGGGGTGTGGGCGGTGGTATTAGGGTGAAGTGTCGAAATATGGGATCTCTATATATAACCCCATGCTTTATATAAATCCACATCAAGGCGTGAAACAGTTTACCACCAAACAAAATACATCAGAATATTCTACCAGTATCCCTTTATATATTCCCGTCGTCAAATTAGTAAATTTGTGCAATTTTTTACCTTTGCCGGGCGATTCAAAATCCAACCTAACTGTCCATCCATCTAGGAACAGTTAGATTATGGCGTGCTTCGTTCTCAATTCTGATTGGTCAATCTCAACAGCTGATCAGTGCGTGACCTCTCTTGCCGGAGGTGTGTCGAGACTGACCAATCAGAATTGAGAACGAAGTGCGCCATAATCCAACTGTTCCTAGATGGATGGACAGTTAGGTTGGATTTTGAATCGCCCGGCAAAGGTAAAAAATTGCACAAATTTACTAATTTGACGACGGGAATATATAACGTGATACTTGTAGAATATTCTGATATATTTTGTTTGGTGGTAAACTGTTTATTTCCACACCCCCCAAAACTCTTGTCTCGCGGGCCTGTGATGACAACTGAATGCCCTTGAATATCTCATCATCACTACCAGGCCCTTCCCTCTCGCTCACTCTTCTACCGCGGCTTTGTCGAATGTACTAATCCATTGAGGACATCAGGTACTCTATCAGCCAATCAAGTCAGTCACTCTGCTCTGTTCTGTTCAAAGCAGAGGTCAACGGGGTCAGGAGCTCACACTGTCAGTTTGAGTCACTCATCCTCTCAGCCAATCAGGCCACTCCACATTTGACAATTTATATGAAGGTCAGCTCTTCTCATGTACATGTAATGTTTTTTACCCCGGCTGTCTACAATTAACATGTGCACTTGACTGGTTGACCAGGGTCAGTGCATACTAAGGCTCGGTAGACCATGATACTCACGATCATGGTCTAGTTGTAAATTAGTCATCTACTTTGGAGCTTGTAAAAAAATCAAATGGTTGGTTCGGCATAAACTCAAATAAATCTGCATAATGGTTGTTTCAAGTTATGAGGCTCAATTGCAAAGGGTGACATCATAATGTAATGAGGTTACCGTGGATAAAGGTCAATGAGGCCATATAAGGTGACAAAAGTGGTGTGCAGTTTAATATTCGGGAATTTGGTTGGCGCTAGGGTAAGCCGTCACATCCAATGACTGTCTGCATGACCTTATACAGCAGGGCTTGCTTTTCCGCGGGAATCCGATTCTCGTAAATACTCCCGTAAAATGGTTTCACGGGAATCCAAATGGATTCCCACAAAATATTACCATCGATGATCAATTTTGTAAGAGTTTTATTCATAAAGTATTGGTTCAACATCACCTTCGTCGACTCGCCAGATGTCCTGTCGATTCCAGCGAAAAAACACCCGACTTTCACTTTGACACGCAAGAGCAATTTAAAAATCATGACTCATATTCGACGAAATAGGACTAACTCGTAATATCGGCAGAAATGATTGTCAGTGATTATCAATGCAGTTGGAAAAATAAATTATCAACTTACAGTGAGTTGATATTGAGCGAATCACGGTATTGTGATAAATAAAACATCAATCAATTTCATTATTCATTGCAATAGTTGTGTTGCATTCCGATCCGTTCCGGATTATATGCCGAGTCTGAATGTCAGTGGATCCACAAACAGGAAATTTCCACTCTCCGTGCAGAGGCGATAATGACAATCTAAATCACCACTATATTGGGTTGTCATACCTCTGCGTGGGGCTTCGCCTAACAACAGAAACCTGGGACTCGCACTCACGATGTCGAAAGGGAAGTCAATAAGTTTAACGCATTTTCAAATGGCCTGACAAAATTTTGATTTCGAGCCGGATAAACAACACCGGAAGTATATCAAAGCCAGTTGTATTTTATGCAAAAAGCACACCAAAACAATTCCATCTTCAAATAAAGGCTGTATAGCCACGTGGAAAACTATGGCAGTTCTGATACAATACATATATTGCTGCCGAACTTGGACAGGCATCTGTCGAGTAACTGTCACTTCATATTAACTGAATTAGAATTCGGGAGCAGTCTACCAACAGATCAACCTACACTTCACAAAACGTTGGCAAGGGGAACGAGGTGGCGATCAAACAATGCACACAGCTAATGAATATTGCTTGGTTCATAATATTTAAATGTATGTTGGCAGCCAGGGCGGTCTTATTTTGGAATGGGTCTAAAGTTCCTGCTTTTACTAAGATATATTTGCGACGAGAGACACACAATTAGTGTCTGAAATAGCATCTGTCCATGATAGCATCTTTTCTCGATACATTTTCGTGTCAATTTAATTCTTTTTATACCGGAAATGACAAAAAATTGTCTTCAAATTCAGTAACTGAATCAAAACAAACACAGTGACCGTCAGACACAGTCAGTTCGCATAGAGATTATTTACAGACATAAGTTTACATAGACATAGACATTATTATAAATATTGGATTCTCGCAGTGGGAATCTGCAGGAATCCAAAATTGGATTCTGGCAGATTCCCGCAACAAAAAGCTGCGGGAATCCATTTGGATTCTGGTAAAATCCGACGAAAAGCAAACCCTGTTCAGCCTCATTGAACTTTGTCTGCAGTAAATTCAGACTTAAATTTACTTTTCAAGTGAGAAGTTGATATATTTGGCAGAGTTCGAAGCAAGGAAACCTACCGTCAAACAATCAGCCATGTAGTTGAAGACGGTCACTGGTAATGGGATCTTTTCCCCTCTAATGACTGAATATGGCAGGGTGTACGAGACAAAGAATGGCTGGAAGGCGGTGACCTCGGCAGTGTTGGACACGCCCAAACCTGTCTCCGAATGGGTACAGATCGCACTTCCTACCCATTTCGTGATTGTGTCTGGAATTGTTTTCTCTAAGTTTATCTCTCCATTGTCGCTACAAGAAATAAAACCAACATATATTAGATGCCACTACATTCTGTTTTTGCACTGATTATACGATCCTAAGCAACAACTGTAAAAATGTTTTCAGCCTCTGAGAAAGGGCTTTAGATGTTCGGAGACAGCTAGATTTCCAGGTTCGCCTTTTGTCAGTTATCTATCTCAGATCAGTTTTACAAGGAAATGTATGTTCCTGATCTTTCCATCATAATATAGTATAATTGCACCTGTTGAGTTCACTCATCCTCAATATTCATTTTGACCAAAATCTCACTTTTCAACAATTTCTTGTACGTCACCTGATCTGTTCAATGTCCCATAGCCAGGTCTCGGGGAAATATGTCCGTACTTTTTCTTCCTTTTTCGATACTAGGTCTGAAGTGGCTGCATTAGGAGCTGCTTCTGAACGCGCTACAGCTGGACCACCTGCACCTGGGAAATTAGGAAACAATATCCCTATATATATTTATATCAACGGAGTAAACATTTACTAACAATCTATCTTTGGATAGCACATAAATATGCACAAATGTTCTAACAACTGTTCTACAAGGTGGAGACCGACATCTCACGCACAGGTCCTAATACTTTTACAAATAGGGGAAAATTCAATTTCACACGAGTAATCTAATATTTGGTATATTGAAAGTATATGTTCAGTGTTAATGACGTTTTAGTTGAATATGAGTAAATTTGTAGCCATGGCAACCATCTTAATTTAACAGAAATTAACAGATAAGAAAGGGAGAAAAATTGAATTTTCTACTATGTACATGATGTATAACAGTGCTAATTTATACATATAAAAAAATTCAATAAAACTCTTTGTTGGAATAAGAGGGGTCGGTATGCACCTTGAAACAATGATCTATACTTCATGAGAGGATCATCAAATCACAAATACAATGGAATTTTAAGAGATGTCCAGTGCATCAAGGGATATCACCCAGTTCTGAAAAGCGATTGGTCAATTCAAAATTTCAAAAAGAAACCCACAACTTTCATTGGCTGGTGGGGAGAATAGGAAAAACATCATCCAGCCAATCACAGGACTCTGTAAGGATTCATAGCAGAGTCCAGATGACCACTCTTGGTCCAGGGCTTTTCAGCAGTACAAAGATTTGGAGAACAGATCCCTATATGAAGCAGCGACCCAGAGTTCCATATATTTTTTATAGAACACCCCTAATGATAGAAACGAATATCATCAAGACTCTACAACTCATTTTTAAAGTAACAAAAGATGCTAAATTTAAAAGCTTGTTCTGAGAACCCCCAACATCTCGCCTTGCGGGTTCATCCGCCGAAGCTGCAGCAGTATTGAAAGCATAAATACTATAAGAGCAAACAAGAACGTCTGGAATAGATGATGTACGTGGTGCAGACAATAATGTACGGAATAGATTATCTGGTACAGACAATAACATCAGTCCCATGTGGGATTACTGCCAGATAGGTCAATCCCGTGTAGGATGGATAGGTCAGTCATGTCAGTGCCGTGGGATTACTGCTGCATAGGGCAGTCCAGTGCGAGATTACTGCTGTATAGGTCAGTCTCCTGCGAGATTACTGCTGGATAGGCCAGTCCTGTGTAGGATTACTGCTGGATGGGTCAGTCCTGTGTGTTATTACTGTTGGATAGGTCAGTCTCATCTGAGATTACTGCTGGATAGGCGAGTCTCATATGGGATTACTGCTGGATAGGTCAGTCCCGTATGGGATTACTGCTGCATAGGCAGTCCAGTGTGGGATTACTGCTGCATACGGCAATCCCGTTTGGGATTACTGTTGGGGAGGCCAGTCCCGTGTGGGATTACTGCTGGATTTGTCAGTGCCGTGTGGGATTACTGCTGCATATTGCAGTCCAATGCGAGGTTACATCTGGATAGGTCAGTCCCGTGTGAGATTACTGCTGTATAGGTCAGTCCCGTGTGGGATTACTGCTCCCATGTGGGATTACTGCTGGATAGGCCAATCTGGTCCGGGATTACTGCTGGATAGTTGAGTCCCATATGGGATTACTGTTGGATAGGTCAGTTCCGTGTGGCATTACTGCTGGATAGGCCAGTGCCATTTGGGACTACTGCTGGGGATAGGTCTGATCAAGGAAAACATGAAACATGTCCACCAAGTTTTATAATTATCCCAAGAAAGATTCAGCAAACTTTCCATGTACAGATCTACATGTCAATTTTCGCCCAACAAAAACCTTATCAATGGAAACGTACGAAGTACAAAAATTCATATTTAATGTCATATTTCTTAAATAGCACACTCACATTCTCGAATTCCAATGAACTTGGGTAGCAAGTGTCAAACTCATCCTTTAATATCTGACAGTTTCAGCAAACTTTCCATGTACAGGCGTACATGTATGTACATTATCATTGGCAGATTACTAAGACAAAACCCTCAAACTTTGAACAAAAATCAATATTTCATCTCCTAAATACATGTAGCACAGGGTCATTCTCTAATCATATGAAATATGTGTATCAAGTTTCATAATCATCCGATGACAGCTGACAACTGCAGCAAACTTTCTAAGTACAGATGTAGGCCTACATGTATACATGTAGAGGCCTACATGTACAGCCTCTACATGTACAATTCGGTTAAACAGAAAACTCTATCATTTGCCATAATTTGGAGAATAAATAATATTTCATCTCAAAAATAGCACAGGTACATCCTCTAATCATAAGAAACATGTGTACCAAGTTTCGTAATCATTCAATGACAGCTGACAACTGTAGCAAACTTTCTATGTACATGTACATGTGCACTTCAGCTAAACGCAAAAGTCTATCATAGGGATTTTAACATTGGAGCACCCCAGGGGTAGTACCCCCAGGTGGAACCCCCCCCCCCGATATTTTTTGTATTTGTTTTAGTATTTTTTCTAAATTTTCTTTTTAATTAGCTGAACCAAAAACCTTATCATTTCCAGGCCGGGGACACCAACACCGACGACAACATCCTCTTCCCCCCCCCCCCCACGCCCACAATATCTCCCCTTTGCTTCGTAAGGCGAGATGAAAATAAGAAAAAGAAATTTTGATAGAAGAAATTCTCTGCGGCAACATGTGAAATGAGCATCCTTAAAGATAGAATATTAACTTTTTATAGAGAGTCACAATCACATCACAGAGCTGCCATGTTGGGAGAAGCCGTAAGGCTGTCTTCAACTTTACTTCAACATGCTTGGTTGATCTAATATATCAATGTCTGTTTTACATAAAACATGTCAAATAATCTGCAGAGACAAAGAGATCTCATTAATGTTCCACACAAGTCTGGCCATTGATGCCCAGCCCTTTAGGTTCTACACATATTAATAGTTGTATGCCAGTCATCAATTAGGCCGATAAGATTTCAATCGGTGTGCAAGAAATACACATCTAGCTCGATGGAGAGAGAATACCTTTGATCTTTGTGCTCATATGACATCATGAATGAAATCTGATTCAAAACAGTAAGAACTCTGTGTGAAGGCAGTTACCACACACTCTTCTCATTCACTCTGTCAAAACGTCCAAGGCAAATCTCCGATAAGATTTGACTGGGTTCACGAAGATGATTCAAGTTTGTATAGGCCTCCCAACATGGCACCTTGTGACATCAAATGTAATGCTCTTAAAGAGTACCTGGTCACGATGCAGGGTGAACTATTGGAGTTAATCTCATGCTGGGATTCACAGGGTATTGGTGACTGCAAGAACATGGGCACAAACATGCATCGTTATCAATCTTAATTAATGTGCATGGTGCAACATGACAAACACAGTGAGTGCGCTTCTCAGGGTAGGCCAGTGAGGATAAAATAACGTGAGGGGAGGTGGGGAGGGGGTGCTGGTGCAAATTCAAACTCTATGGATGGAAAACCAACACCAGTCAGGGCTTAAACTTGGGAGAACATGGGAAATTGATCACCACCTAAACGTAGGATAAACTACCTGGTTAAGATCCCGTTTATATCATTTTATCAACTTCCTGTTCAATAAGTTAGTTCAATATTGTTGGGTGAGAGAATGTAATTCACAGACCTCACACTAATAAGTCAGGTTTGAAAATATTGAAACATTGAGGGTTTGTTACCGCTGATAGGCCGATCTTTTGAGCACTGTGGGCAGATAATAGAGCTGAAACCAATAGTCGAATACATTCGCAGTATGTTAAAATTCTGAGTATTCGAATAGTAAAATGACATTCAAATATTCGAGGCGACTCCTTAACATTGCGACACTCACATGGTCTAGAGTATTGCAACTAGGCCCATGGGCTTATACAGGGATCTATTATTCTGGGTATTTTATTCAAATACAACCACCTGCTGACTTGGCTGTATTGCACTGGAGTGTACACGCCGATCTTGAATCTTGGCGGGGGGCCAATTTCGGCCAAGACTCTACGCTGGTTCCACGGCGCTGCATGCAATATGATATTTTTTCATAAATTTAAGGGTCCACTGCATGCATTACAATGTTGTTGTTGTAGACACGGGTTGGTGTCATGCTAAAAAAAGACCCAGTATCTCGGAAATAAATCACAGGAACGTCAAACTTAACACTTAATTTGGGTTGCCCTGGTGCAATTAACCGGTGCAATTAACCGGTCAAAAAAGGGCAATAACTCTTGAAAATATACGCGAAACACGGAGAAACTTCATGCTGCACAACTACAAAGCACTGACCACATATCATGCAAACTTCATAATTGTCCATACAATATTAACCACGATCCAGCTCGAACAAGTCCCAATTCACGGAGATTTCAGGAACAAAGGGCTATAGCTCTTGAAAATATAAGCGAAACGCGGAGACACTGTACGCTGCACAACTATGGGGCACTGACCACATATCCTGCAAATTTCATACTTGTCCATAAAATATTAACCAAGATCCAGCCCGGACAAGCTCCATTCATGGATATTTCAGGATCGAAGGGCCATAACCCTTGAAAATATAACTGAAACTCGGAAAAACTTTACGCTGCACAACTACGAGGCACTAGCCACATCTCATGCAAGTTTCAATCCTATCGATCAAATATTAACCGAGATATTGCGCTGAAGAGAAATTCATCTGAACAGACGGATGGACAGAAGGACAAAGCGATCGCTATATGCCCCCTCTGATTATCCCCCCCCCCTCGAATTAGAGAGGGGGGGAGCATAAAAATGTTAAACATTTGTGAATTATCACTTGTGAATTTTCTCTGATTAGTTCACACCTGGGTGGCATCAATATTGCATCTACTAATACTCAATTACATGTTTGCGGAAGTTTGAGCTTGATGTGATTTGCTATTTTCAATTTTGAAAAGTGTTACAATTTCTAATCTATCACCTTCAGTGATAACTTGTCAGGCTATGACAAGCTGGCAGGGTACGTGGAGCTTTTTGGTCGAACTTTTAGGTTGATAACCCGTGTCATTTATCAGGAATATGATTTTGAAAATGGCGATCTCCCTGATGAGCCATGTATCCCACAGTGGCCATAATGCTTTTGTGTAAAGTTCATTTACATATTTTTAAGGTGTTGACAGTGAAATCGGTGAGACGAAATAAGTTAAGAACAAGAATGAATGGGTTGAAAATAATTTTTAAATGGAAACTGGATAAGGTCTTTTTGCCTGATGTCGAAGGGGGGATGGGGATTGGGGGTAGAGATGGGAAATATCCCTGGAGGTCCATCTCTACCATAAGGCATTTATAAGGTAGCCTTTTGTTGGAAGTGAGTACGGATTTATTCATGAGAATACCACATGCATAGTCTCCTGTCCATGGAGACCCCTTTGCTATCCACTCAATGAATCTGACACTGGCCCAATTTTTTGTCCATAGTAGGCTCCAGTCCTACTCACTTTGGAGCGGGTGGTTGGGTGGGTTCAGGTTCCTGTTGCTTCAATGCATTTTGCTGAGAAGCAACAGGAACTTGATAATGTAATGTCTAGCACTGTAATTATATCACTTGTCTTTATTGCACCATGTAAGTGTCCTGTCTGTGTTTTGTGCGCTGTTCTCGGTGTCTTATAGGGTGGATGGAGGGTGTCTGGTCCCATGCTGCTTCAAAGGTTTCTTCTTTGAAGTAACAGGAACACAACTGGGCTGGGTGGTGCTTAGTTGCTTCTTCGTGATATAGCTGAAATATTGTTGAAAGCGATATTAAATTCTGTTCACTCACTCACTCATTCACTTTGGAACAGATATACACTTAAATGGTTAGAACTGTCGTGGCAGATATCGATGCTTTGATTATTTTTGTCCAATCTAGCCAATTTTTGTATGAAATTCAGCCCGCTTTGAAGAACTCCATAAATGGCATTGCCCCATAAGTACATGGAAATAATCATGATCTACACCCATAATTAAAAAAAATAAAAAAAATAATGATACCGTGGCTCCAACTCCAAAAGATTATTCAAGATGCCAATATGTGTCATCGTTGTTGTTGCAATATGCCATTTCTGGTTTTATTTGTCAAAGTTCACCAGATGATTTGCTAATCTTTGGCGTCTGCATTAATTTTCAAGTCCATTGTGTTCCCTGGAGTATAGGCGCAGTCTGTTCCGTAATTTCCAAGTCACAGGTTGGCCTATAACCTTGTGTGGAAAAACCATATTCTATAGTTCGTATTATTATTGTAGAAACTGATGCATACTGATGTAACTTCGGACTGGTATATGTTCATTGCTTTTGCGACTTTTGTGACTTTCTTTATGTGATTACACAGAGGCCGCGGAATTGGGGGGGGGGCGGTCATTTATCCATCAGTTTTGCCTTTCAAGTGAATCATGCGCAAATCAAGTTTTGAAAATTGGGGTCTTCATAACCCAGAGCTCAAAATGGTATTCGTTTCGACAACTTTGACAAAGATTAATGATGAGAAAAACCACTATTTTCACGTTCATAGACTACTCAAGTCTTCCCCTAGAATTTAAGGTAAATTTTACACAAAACAACTCTGTAGAAATAACGAACAGCGGCTATAGTTTCCACTGCCCACGTGGAATTGCTACAGGGATAGATGTATAATACGCCCGACAAATATATTTTAAAGTATAGCCTCATACGCGCATTAATCTGCCAAACGTATGATATGATCATAAATAAAACAAAACATCAAAATAAAGTTCAAAACAAGCCACCGACACGATTTAAATTAGTACTTGGGCCATTTGGTTGAAAACAAAATTGAAAGAAACTTGAACAAATTGATTACATTCTTCAGCGGATGTTGGGCAGGGGAGTACTTCGGACGACCCTACTGGGCAGCCTAGGCCAAATTCAAGAAGACTTTATGAGGGATCTCTGCATAGATCCCTAAAAATGGCTAGCAATATTCTTGTTTTAATTTTCGATTACCTGATACACTAATAAATTATAATAAATAATGCTGCACAACATTGAAATTGGTTGAAAGTTACAGCAGCATCATCGATCTTGAATACTCGCTTATGCCACTGAAATTCTTAGATGACCCTAGACAATGTGACCTCATTCTGATTCTGCACGTGGTTCAAGGCAGAAAACCAAAGTTGGGCATTTCTCATATGGCTTACTCCACTCTGTCCCCTAAATGACATCGAATATCCCATCGCTTAATCGACACAAAAAGGCTGTTGAAAGAATCCGGATATCTGTACTCATTACAGATACGAGCCATACAATATTGATCTAGCATTTTTAATTGTTAGTTATTTTCCGTATGCTGCTCAAGGCAATGTTGTTGTCAACAACTGTCAATCAATTTCGTCGATTAAGGTCTCGAGAACACTGGCTGAGTTGACCAGAATTACCCTTCAATGGTATATCTTTAATTTTTGGTAATTATATCAAATGACACAGGAAGCTATACTCGTGTTTAACTGCCAATGTCAGTCGACGAATCGACTACTGCGCCATCTGGTGTTCCAGGCTTGAGAATGAATGTACTGCTGAAGCCTTGAATGCCAAAATTCGCCATTCATTTCAGCTCTACCACATACAAGGCTAACTCTCCTCCCTACCACTGTGGAAGACAAGCACCAAGGTATCATAAACAGCTGTTCTGGAGCTATAATCGGATATATAATCTCATATATGAGAGAGAAAGGCAGAAAAACAAATTTAGGCATGTACCAGCTGAGCTGATGGAATAAATGTAAGATATTCCAGACTTGAATATCAATCAAGTATCAAGACGTGCAGGTTGTCTATGGTGACACAACCAATCAGGTTTGGGAACTGTTTATAGCTCACCATCTGGCAAAGTTTTAAATTTCATCAATTTTTTACTGCTCACAGCAACTGCAAGTAAAAGTAATATATTGTACAAATGAAGGTATATATTTCGAACATCTAACTAAAACTACCCGATGGACAGGATGGATGGACGATAGGACAGACAGAATGATTCCAATATATCCCCATAAACTACGTTCACGGAGGTATAATAGTGACACATTCAGAATAATGGACACTCTGCCAGGTATGCTGTTATTTCATAGTCCCATAATTAAACTCCTACCATTATATTAAATATTTTATTGTGACTTCCAGACTTATAAATGAAAAGGTAGCCCTAAATGGATTGGGACAGATTGCATTTGTGTTATTTTGAGGGTGTGGACAAATCCTGGAATAATATATGAAATCTACTTTTCCAGATTCGTGAATGTGTTAATACGAAAGGTCATGCAGGATAATTTGTTTTAGAGGGAGGGGGAGTAAGGTAGGGTAAACATTAACACGTAATAGCTGAGATTCCTATGGTGCAGATGGTGCAGTGTGTTAGGAAAATTCTAAAGCTGAAGACATTATGGGGACATAACGCTTGAAAAAAAGAAAAGAATCTTGAATGGTTCAGCCACCAACTCACCACCCAACAGAGCCTCTGGTTGAGAGTCTGGAAAATATGCAAAATTCAAAACTCATGAGGACATAACTATTTGACTGCCCATGTAATGTTACATTGAGGACAGAACTATTTGACTGCCCAGGTGATGTTACATTGAGGACAGAACTATGCGACTGCCCAGGTGATGTTACATTGAGGACAGAACTATGTGACTGCCCATGTGATGTTACATTGAGGACAGAACTATGTGACTGTCCAGGTGATGCTACATTGAGGACAGAACTATGTGACTGTCCAGGTGATGCTACATTGAGGACAGAACTATGTGACTGTCCAGGTGATGCTACATTGAGGACAGAACTATGTGACTGCCCATGTGATGTTACATTGAGGACAGAACTATGTGACTGTCCAGGTGATGTTACATTGAGGACAGAACTATGTGACTGCCCATGTGATGTTACATTGAGGACAGAACTATGTGACTGTCCAGGTGATGTTACATTGAGGACAGAACTATGTGACTGCCCAGGTGATGTTACATTGAGGACAGAACTATGTGACTGCCCATGTGATGTTACATTGAGGACAGAACTATGTGACTGCCCATGTGATGTTACATTGAGGACAGAACTATGTGACTGCCCATGTGATGTTACATTGAGGACAGAACTATGCGAGTGCCCAGGTGATGTTACATTGAGGACAGAACTATGTGACTGCCCAGGTGATGTTACATTGAGGACAGAACTATGTGACTGCCCAGGTGATGTTACATTGAGGACAGAACTATGTGACTGTCCAGGTGATGCTACATTGAGGACAGAACTATGTGACTGCCCATGTGATGTTACATTGAGGACAGAACTATGTGACTGCCCATGTGATGTTACATTGAGGACAGAACTATGTGACTGCCCAGGTGATGCTACATTGAGGACAGAACTATGTGACTGCCCAGGTGATGTTACATTGAGGACAGAACTATGTGACTGCCCAGGTGATGTTACATTGAGGACAGAACTATGTGACTGTCCAGGTGATGCTACATTGAGGACAGAACTATGTGACTGCCCATGTGATGTTACATTGAGGACAGAACTATGTGACTGCCCATGTGATGTTACATTGAGGACAGAACTATTTGACTGCCCAGGTGATGTTACATTGAGGACAGAACTATGTGACTGCCCATGTGATGTTACATTGAGCACAGAACTATGTGACTGCCCAGGTGATGTTACATTGAGGACAGAACTATTTGACTGCCCATGTGATGTTACATTGACGACAGAACTATTTGACTGCCCATGTGATGTTACATTGAGGACAGAACTATGTGACTGCCCATGTGATGTTACATTGAGGACAGAACTATGTGACTGCCCATGTGATGTTACATTGAGGACAGAACTATGTGACTGCCCAGGTGATGTTACATTGAGGACAGAACTATTTGACTGCCCATGTGATGTTACATTGACGACAGAACTATTTGACTGCCCATGTGATGTTACATGGAGGACAGAACTATGTGACTGCCCATGTGATGTTACATTGAGGACAGAACTATGTGACTGCCCAGGCGATGTTACATTGAGGACAGAACTATGTGACTGCCCATGTGATGTTACATTGAGGTTAAGCAGTGAGTCATTCGTTTTCATGACGAAGTTGGATTATTTTATTCATAGAGTTTTACCGAAGGTGTCTTATTTGCAAATGCCTACTGTATTTAAATATTTAACAGTTCTGCAACATTTTGAAAGCCACTAAAATATCTATTTACTGATTTTAGCGATCTTGTCCACTTTAACAGTGCATAACCTTAGCACAGGAAGGAAGCAAATTGTATGCCCCCCCCCCCCTTTCCGCTTTAACCGACACTGCCCCGCCATTGTTCTGTTCTGTATATGAAAATTCTATTTCCGTCAATTTTTTTGCCATGCCTCGCATAATACATATTCAAAGTATTGAACAACAAGTGCTAATACAATGTTTTGATGCAAGATGGTCGCCGGGGCTTTCGTCAAATCCGAAAATGAGACCTACATTCCTTGGGAGTATATTGTGGTGAAATTATGAAGCAATCAGTAAACTTTGAATTTTGCACCCAATTAACTCTTTTTGGGGCAATTTCATACTTCAGGACCTATGTGGTCTGCTTTGGAATGTAGAATGACATATATATAGCCATTTTCTCTGTCCAAATCGGTTATGGACGGAGATCCAGCCTGGACAAATAAATATATCCCATTCACTTATAGTCTGGTTGTTGGGCATTTTGACCCGGAAAAAAATGGTATAAAGATGATTCTTACAACATATGAGCAGAATGTGCCATAGAACAACATATCCAAAATCCGCAAAAATCATCTATGGGGAATTTTTTTTATGAGTGTTTTAATATTTTGTACATTTTTGCATGTTTTTGTAAGGAAAAGGTAAAAAGTAAGGATTTTATGTGACTTTTGGCGGTTCATTCACCTTCAAAGAAGAAAATGCAAAGTCTAAGTTGCTGAAAATTGTTACTTTACTGATAACTAAACTAGTTATTACCGCATTACTTCGGGTATAAGCCCGACCCCCCCCCCCATGGAAGATTCCGCTCAAAAATAGGGGTGGGCTTAAGCCCGGGAAAGGGCCAGAACATGTTTGAAAAAATAATTCTGGAACTGTAGGTTGGCCCTGCATAATTGTCATGCAAGTTTACCTCTAATTAACTACTGAAACACAATTTCTTCATTAGTGTCAACATTATCTTTCTCGTCAAGGGTAACCTCCTCGTTATTTTGACAACTTTCTCCTCTGCAGACTCCACAGACTGTTACACATTTCAGTCCATGTTTACGACAAGAGTAACTGTTATTGCCACATGGATTTCTGATAGAAAGTTTGCATTTACATCTTACAAACGTTAGTAATCTCTCTGGTGCTGCATCCAAGTCTGTCAGGACTGGTGTTGGTATGCTATCAGCAAGTTTCCAACCCCATTGCATCGGATTCAGGTCATTGTTTGTGAGCTCAATCCAAAAATATGACTTGCAAGTGAACCCGCAAAGTGTGAAAATATGCTGCTCTTTCTGTAGATGGAAGCTTCTGTGGATCAATTGATGTTTTGCTTGTCAACACCATCTCCATGTATTTAGCGTACCGTACACTGTTCAAAGAATCATCTGCTCTGCCTCCATACAAGACAACATATACCTGGATACCAGCTTTGCCAATCTGTTCCACTGTCGAAGAAGGTGACATACAAAGATATAACGATGCAATACTATGTGCGTGCAAGGTATGGCGACTGTTGCATCGTGTTTGATGGCTACGAACAGGGTCCGTCAATTAAAGATACGAAGGTTCACAGTGACCAGCAGACCTTTCTCTCAAATAAGAAGTACAAAAGTCAGTTCATCACGTTGCTGAATCGATGTTTGAAAGCTGATGGTCAGATCGTTCACAACAGTACTGGAGATGCTGACACATTGATAGTGGAATGTGCCCTTCAATTTACAAGACAAGGAAGAGAAGTGAGTGTAGTAGCAGATGACACGGATGTACTTGTCCTCTTGATGTACCACTGGAAGCAGAATATGGCTGATATATACATCCATTCAGAGGCAAAAACGTCAAAGAAAGGTTTGAAGGTGTGAAAAGTTCAAGACCTTGTTAACAAAGCTGGCAAAGTAGTAACATCCCACCTCATGTTCATCCATGCGTGAAGTGGTTGCGACCACTATGTTTTCTTATATGGAGGCAGAGCAGATGATTCTTTGAACAGTCTACGGTACGCTAAATACATGGAGATGGTGTCGACAAGAAAAACATCAGTTGATCCACAGAAGCTTCCACCTACAGAAAGAGCAGCATATTTTCACAGTTTGCGGGTTCACTTGCAAGTCATACTTTGGTTTGAGCTCACAAACAATGACCTGGATCCGATGCAAAGGGGTTGGAAACTTGCTGATACCATACTAACTGACAGACTTGGATGCAGCATCAGAGAGATTACTGACGTTTGTAAGATGTAAATGCAAACTTTCTGCCAGAAATCCATGTGGTAATAACAGTTGCTCTTGTCGTAAACATGGGCTTATACCCGAAGTAATGCGGTAATAACGATTTTAGTTCTCAGTAAAGTAACAATTTTCAGCAACTTTGAAGGTGAATGAACCGCCAAAAGTCACATAAAATCCGTACTTTTTACGTTTTCCATACAAAAACATGCAAAAATGTACAAAATATTGAAACACTCATAAAAAAAATTCCCCAAACAGGATTTTTGCGGATTTTGGATATGTTATTCTACTCCGAATTCTGCTTCGTTTGACACCAAAAGCAGCTTTATACCATTTTTTTCTGGGTAGCACCTATATTTCATCTTCTACTACCAGGCTATTAGGTTTGATAAACAAAGGATCATAACTCTTGAAAATATAACCGAAAGCAGAGAAACTTCATGACCAGTTATCATGCAAATTTCATACTTGTCCATGCAATATTAACCGAGATCCAGCCCGGACAAGTCCCAATTCACAAAGATTTCAAGAAAAAAGGGCCATAACTCTTGAAAATATAAGCGAAACGCGGAGAAACTTCATGCTGCACAGCTACAGGGCACTGACCACATATCCTGCAAATTTCTTAATTGTCCATACAATATTAACCGAGATCCAGCCTGGACAAGTCAATAGTCACAAAGATTTGAAGAAAAAAAGGACCATAACTCTTGAAAATATATGTGAAAGGTGGAGAAACTTCACACTGCACAACTACAGGGCACTGACCACATATCCTGGAAATTTCATAATTGTCCCTACAATATTAACCGAGATCCAGCCCGGACAAGTCCCAATTCACGGAGATTTCAGGAACAAAGGGCCATAACTCTTGAAAATATAAGCAAAACGGGGAGAAACTTCACGCTGCACAACTGTGGGGCACTGACGACATATCATGCAAATTTCATACTTGTCCATACAATATTAACCAAGATTCACCTCGGACAAGTCCCATTCACAGAGATTTCAGAAAAAGGGTCATAACTCTTGAAAATTATATCGGAACTCAGAAAAAACTCTACGCTGCACAAATACGAGATACTGGCCACATTACATGAAAGTTCAATCCTGTCCATCAAATATTAACCGAGATATTGCGCGGACAAGAAACTCGGACGGACGGACAAAGTGATCGCTATATGCCCCCTCTAATTAGAGGGGGGCATAATTAGCACGACATCATGTGTACAATGCCATCATTTCTCATCTCTGGCTAACAAATAGTAACTTCGGAACATCCCTGTTGAATGTCACCAAACATACCAACTCCCACACAAGCTCCTACGTAACCACTGACATAATTCCATTTTTTTTATTTGCAAATATATCGGATAGAGTTTGAGATAATTTCCAGATAAGCAGCTATATATAATGCTCATTATTTCTGTCCTGGGATTTGTGGGGTCACCAAAGTTACTTTCAGAGAGTTCAACTGGCCAGTTGGATACTCAGAGGTACCGTACCAGTATAGATTGGATACTCCAAATTACTGGTGAAGATTGGACACTCCGAGGTATTGGTAAAGATTGGGCACTCCGACATACTGGTAAAGATTGGACACTCCGAGGTTACAGATTGGACACTCCGATGTACTGGTATAGATTGGATACGGTACTCAGGGGTCACAAAAATTTTTTTCAGTTGGTCGCCATTTGGCGAGTAAAAGTTTACTGATGTTTTATTCACTCGCCACTCGCCAATCCCTAACGACCTTTCGATGTACATGTGATAAAATGACAGACGAATCAGTCTTTCCAACAACATGATAATCCAGTGTTACTTTGAAAAATAAAAGAGAAAAAAAATATTGCAGAGTACCCTCAAAATTTTGCGCGAACGAAACGATCATTTGTGTGTTGCTTACGCAAATCCAAAATGGCTTGAATGAAAAGTCGGTCAGGTGAAACAAAAGTTTCAAACTCTTGTCTGCAAACTTTTTACGACATGACGCGTGTCTTTTAGCATTTAAATTTACTGAGCTGGTTTTACTTGACTATAACTGTTTTAGAAGCGACACTAAAGTAAAAAATGTCGTGCTTCAGGCATTCCATCGCATTGCACTGGAATGGGATGGACCATTTGGACTCTTGACCTTGAACTTGCAAATTCCCGCCAGGTTTGTTTCATAGAATTTGTTTACGTAAATTCTACTACGATGATGATGTCATTGGCTGAGAACAGTCAGCGGGTCGTGGATTAACTTTTCTAGGGCGAGCACGTGATCTTATTGGGTCACGGCAGCACATGGTTTCAAGAGCGCGGATATTACATCAGACCACGTGGTCTCTATAAATAGACTAGGCTTCTCCATGTCTGTATCATGATCGGCATTATTCTGTCATTATTTCCTGTATATTTTAGGCCTGATTGGATTTCCCTGCCTGATAAACTAAACACAAAAATACTTTGGCGACTAAACACCTCATTAACCAAAAATTCACTCTCCACTTTGGCAAGTTACTCTATTTTTTAATCGACACATTGGCGAGTGACTGAAAAATTCAGTCGCCAGTTGTCATTTGTTAGTCGCCATTGGCGAGTTGTCGACCGGGTTTTGTGAGCACTGGGTACTCCATGATACTAGTATAGATTGGATACGGTACTCCGTGATACTGGTATAGATTGGATACGGTACTCTGTGATACTGGTATAGATTGGATACGGTACTCCGTGATACTGGTATAGATTGGATACGGTACTCTGATACTGGCATAGATTGGATACAATACTCGGTGATACTGGCATAGATTGGATACGGTACTGTGATACTGGCATAGATTGGATATGGTACTCCGTGATACTGGTATAGATTGGATACCCCGAGGTACTGGTATAGATTGGATACCCCGAGTTACTGGTATAGATTGGATACTCTACGAGGTACTGGTATAGGTTGGATACTCTACAAGGTACTGGTGTAGATTGGATATGGTACTCTGTGATACTGGTATAGACTGGATACCCTGAGGTACTGGTATAGATTGGATACTCCTAGGTTCTGGTTCAGATTGCATACTCCGGAGTACTGGTACAGATTGGATACTTCAAGGTACTGATACAGATGGGATAATCTGAGGTATTGGTACAGATTGGATACCCCGAGGTACTGGTATAGATTGGATACCCTGAGGTACTGGTATAGATTGGATACTCCGAGGTACTGGTATAGATTGGATACCCTGAGGTACTGGTATAGATTGGATACTCCGAGGTACTGGTATAGATTGGATACCCCGAGGTACTGGTATAGATTGGATACTCGGAGATACTAGTAAAGATTGGATGCTCCGAGGTACAGGTAGAGATTGGTTACTCAGAGGTACTGGTAAAGATAGGATACTCTGAGGTACTGATAAATATTGGATACTCTGAGGTACTGGTAAATAATGGATACTTGGAGATAATGGTATAGACTGAATACCCCTCGGCACTGGTATAGATTGGATACTCTGAAGTACTGGTACAGATTGGATACTCTGAGGTACTGGTATAGATTGGATACTCTGAGGTACTGGTATAGATTGGATACTCTGAGGTACTGGTATAGATTGGATACCCTGAGGTACTGGTATAGATTGGATACTCGGAGATACTAGTAAATATTGGATGCTCCGAAGTACAGGTAGAGATTGGTTACTCAGAGGTACTGGTAAAGATAGGATACTCTGAGGTACTGATAAATATTGGATACTCTGAGGTACTGGTAAATAATGGATACTTGGAGATAATGGTATAGACTGAATACCCCTCGGCACTGGTATAGATTGGATACTCTGAAGTACTGGTATAGATTGGATACTCCGAGGTACTGGTATAGATTGGATACCCTGAGGTACTGGTATAGATTCGATACCCTGAGGTAAAGGTATAGATTGGATACTCTGAGGTACTGGTATAGATTGGATACCCGGAGGTACTGGTACAGATTGGATACTCCGAGGTACTGGTATAGATTCGATACCCTGAGGTAATGGTATAGATTGGATACCCGGAGGTACTGGTATAGATTGGATACTCCGAGGTACTGGTATAGATTGGATACCCTGAGGTACTGGTATAGATTGGATACTCTGAGGTACTGGTATAGATTGGATACTCCGAGGTAATGGTATAGATTGGATACCCTGAGGTACTGGTATAGATTGGATACTCCGAGGTACTGGTATAGATTGGATACCCGGAGGTACTGGTATAGATTGGATACTCTGAGGTACTGGTATAGATTGGATACCCCGAGGTAATGGTATAGATTGGATACTCCGAGGTACTGGTATAGATTGGATACCCCGAGGTACTGGTAGAGATGGGATACTCTGAGTTATGGTACTGGTAAAGATTGAATATTACGAGGTAATGGTATAGAGAAACTGTATACTCTGAAGTACGGGTATAGTTTGGTTACAGATTGGTTACTCTGAAGTACAGGTAAATATTGGATAATCTGAGGTACTGGTATAGACTGGTTACTCCGAGGTACTGCTACAGACTGATTACTCTGAGGTACTGGTATAGATTGGTTACTCTGAAGTACGAGTATAGATTGGATATTCTGAGGTACTGGTAGAGATTGGATACTCTGAGTTATGGTACTGTCAAAGATTGCACATTCCGAGGTACCGGTACTGGTATAGATCAGATACTCTGAGGTACTGGTACAGAGTGGATACTCTGAGGTACTGGTACAGAGTGGATACTCTGAGGTACTGGTATAGATTGGATACCCTGAGGTACTGGTAGAGATTGGATACTCTGAGTTATGGTACTGTCAAAGATTGCACATTCCGAGGTACCGGTACTGGTATAGATCAGATACTCTGAGGTACTAGTACAGAGTGGATACTCTGAGGTACTGGTATAGATTGGATATTCTGAGGTACTGGTATAGATTGGATATTCCGAGGTACTGGTATAGATTGGATATTCCGAGGTACTGGTATAGATTGGATATTCCGAGGTACTGGTATAGATTGGATATTCCGAGGTACTGGTATAGATTGGATATTCCGAGGTACTGGTATAGATTGGATACTCCGAGGTTGGTCATGCAAATGCTCCCAACCTTGCTGGATATGTCAAATAACATGGAACCCATGGAGTAATTTGCACTACCTGATTTCATGGAGTACCACAGGAATCTCAGCTAGTTTGAATGGGAGGCTTGCACAACAACTCAGTCAGCTGATTGGTTAACTGGGCCAAAATTGACAAACAGGAAGTGACAATATGACAAACAGGAAGTGACAATCACAGAATCTGACTGAATAATTGGTATTGTGCATGTCCAACATTGTGCTCTTTTAATATACATGTACATTTCAGAGGTGTGGTTGTCATGGTGACAAGAGTGATTTACTGGTACCACCACCTTTTCTCTCATGTCTTAGGTATAGGGGTGGGGTACAGAGGGATAGTGAAGGTTGCACCATGGATACACCTTGCATGTAACTCACAAGATCCGCTGGTGACAATATTGAACCGTGACAACAGTAAACGACTCAACATGCAGTGTACACAAAAGGATGCAATGGAATACTCCATTGGCCATTGAGGGAGTATGGTTGATCAGTCCATACAGAAACACTTACTCCCTGCTTTACCTTTACGTTGATAAACTCCTACTCCACCTGCAATGGCGAGTTGGTACTGGTAATATCAAAGACCAACAGCACAATCCCTTTATTCTGTGTTTCTCATCAGCAAAATCAACTTGAATTGCGAAAGTTCAATTGGCCAAATTTTAAAACTATTCCAAAAATTAGGGAGTGAAACAAAGATGCTGCCTGAGAAATACAGAAGTATATGTTTTTGGGCAATTTATTTTTCATTTCTCGGTTCTGATGACACCGTATGTTCAATGATGTGAGAAAACAAAGAAAGCACTCTCTCACTGCCAACCATTGTCAATCCTAGTACAAATTTGCACTGCCAAGATTAATCCAATTTTTTTAACAATAGTTCGATATAAAAGAGAATACATACATGTAGGCTATAGTTTCAAAGAGACAGGCTACTTAACAATATGGAAATCAAATTGTCCACATTCATGTTTCAAAATATGCCACGTTAAATTTTTGAGATATTTATTGTGTCAGATGAAGGATCATTATAAAAGATATGATAGATATGGCAATGATATCTTTTAAAGTTTTCCCAGTCAAATTAGATTATCCATGAACCGACAAATGAAAAACACAGCACCGAAGAGGAGACCACAGATGCCAGCCCAGCTAGGACACCGACAAGAAAACACATTACGGTAAACCCTCTAATAATTTAGTCACTATTCAATCCGCTCCAATTTTGGAGACAAAATTAAATCTGTGGTTCTACAAAATTTGATCCCCCTCTAAAATCAATGAAATAATGAAGAAATAATTGATTGTCTGCACGATTTTAAACCGCTTTTCAACTTCCTGTTCTGATAAATTGATCACCCCAAGATTTGATGGCGGGAAAGTTAACTTCATGTGATTGAACTATTAGAGGGATTGCCGTAGAGAATTCTTGGATATTAATGGTAGCTCTTCACTTACCATCATAATAAACCAAATCATCCTCCTCGTACTCAGGCAAGGGATTGACATCACATGGTCTCGTCATTATGTCTAGGTTAGTGCTAGTGGAAAACCCCATTTTCTGCAAACAATCACACCAAATGATATAACTAGACACCCCCATCTAGCTTTACTCACCCTCCGAATCATATGCATACTCACGTCGCGGATTCACACCACATGGCCTAGTCATGATATCGAGATCGGTCGCAGTCGAAAAACCCATTTTCTGCAAACAATCACATGATCATGGTCGATTTGGCATAAATTTTAATATATGCAAGATCAGATTATCCTGAAACGTCGAGCTCAAATAATGTAAAATAAGAAATGCAAAAACAAACCATTAAGATATTCCAAATTTTATGTAGAGAAAAATATATTTTCATCTGTTTGCTTGTAGTATTTTCATCTTAACAAAATGTCAAAAGAAATACAGCACAGAAACAATGAGAGATTGCTTGGATGTATGCCAGCTAGGTTGTGGGGTGACAGTACACATCTAAATAATAGTGATCATTCAACAGTTAAGTGTCAAACTTCTTTGCCAAGTAGTCGGCATTTTACACTCCAGACAAGAGTGTACATCAACTATACAGCAAATACTTGATGTTGACAATGGAGGGCCATAACTCTAAGGAAAATCATCGAAAATGGTTAAAACCAGACAATGCACACCTACACAATACAAAATATCTACTATGAAAAATGTCAACTTCTTTGCCAGGTAATAATGTAGATACTGCCCAGACAATAATGTACTTTTGGCTATATTAATGTTGAACAATACAGGGCCATAACTAAGTGGAAAATCATCAAAGGCATAAAAAAGATCTACAAGGTACAGAGCATCTTTCATGTAAGTTTCAAAGTGAATCATAAAATAGTATGCGAGATAGGATCCATACAAGCAAATATTGACGTTGATGAAGAAACGAGCAAAAATCCAAACAGTGCACATGTACAAGATACTAAGCACCACCCATGTAAGTTTTGAAGTTGTTACCCTATTTCTTCTAATTACTCAGACAGTAAAAGTTAACTTTATGCTACTGTGGAGAGAAATTCTGCAAACATTCTACAACTTTCACTAGCTATATTTGCTGTTCTTTGGATAATTAACATATCCATGCCACAGTTTTTAACTCCAGTTGACAGAAAGATCCCGACATGTTTGGCTAAACTGACAGATGGACAGACTGACAGAATCTAAGGTACTGGTATAGATTGGATACTCCGAGATACTGGTAAAGATTGGATACTCTGACATACTGGTATAGATTGGACACTTCAAGGTACTGGTATAGATTGGATACTCCGAGGTACAGGTATGGAGTGGATTCTCCGAGGTACAGATATTTATTTGGATACTCCAAGGTACTGGTATAGATTGGTTACTCTGAGGTACTGTTATAGATTGGTTACACCGAGGTACTGGTAAAGATCAGATACCTCAGCGGTACTGGTATAGATTGGATATTCTGAGGTACTGGTATAGATTGGATATTCTGAGGTACTGGTATAGATTGGATATTCTGAGGTACTGTTATAGATTGGTTACACCGAGGTACTGGTAAAGATCAGATACCTCAGCGGTACTGGTATAGATTGGATATTCTGAGGTACTGGTATAGATTGGATATTCTGAGGTGCTGGTATAGATTGGATACTCTGAGGTGCTGGTATAGATTGGATACTCTGAGGTACTGGTATAGATTGGATATTCTGAGGTACTGGTATAGATTGGATATTCTGAGGTACTGTTATAGATTGGTTACACCGAGGTACTGGTAAAGATCAGATACCTCAGAGGTACTGATATAGATTGGATATTCTGAGGTACTGGTATAGATTTTATCCCAAGTTGAAAGGAGATCCGACTACACGTCTGGCCATGTGATTCCTACATGTTGCCCCTTCTAATTAGAGGGGGCATAATAAGTTAGTAAGCTCAGGTGTGTTGGATGCGTATGGAGGCAGCAAAGATGTCGTCTACTTACCATGAAAGCCTCCATGGAGTCTGTTTTGCTGGCATCATATCTGAATGGCAAGTCCCACCACTGGTTACCCAGGGCAATCACCTTCACATCTACTTCATCTGCCAGGAAAAATTGGACAAATTGTATACAAAGTAATACAATATATCTATATACTAATGCACTTTAGAAAGTGAGTAAAATTTATGTCCAATTATTTTTAGGATGGCACTTTTTTGTTAATGCACTAATACTTGTGGATGGATCTGTCCTCCATTTTATTTTGGCATTTTGTAAATATGAAGTTTTCTTATAAAAACAGTTCTTTTCTCTACAGGAAAAATAAATGTATTATTGTTTTTATTTGCATCGCTTAATTTACATGATTTGAATATGAATATATATATATTTATTTAGTTTATTGTATTCAGTAATGTGTTAGCTCAACATTTCAGGATTATCTGATCTTGCATAAGTCAATGTACGCAATCTAGACTCCAATCTCCAAACTTCCTCGTTATGGAAGCTGACATGGCCGAGTGATTTAGAGTGCTTGCATTTACACTGTCAATTTGTTGTCAAACTCTGGGGGTGTGGGTTGAAATCCTGCATGGGACTGACCCATCAAGCGCAAGTATTTGTGCTTTATCAATGAAGTGCCATCCTAAAACTAAATGGATATAATACACTAACTATATTTGGTACACCTTATATTATTAAATAAATGGTGGCAACAGCAAAAAAAACGACAGACTGGCAGGTGTACATGACAACACCTCTAGCATAGGCCTGGGACAAAAAAGGCTCAAGTATAATCATTACTAGCGACTTCTCTATCTTTGTGAAACACTGCTTAACAGATTGACTATACCTTTGAATTCCTCGGGAATGCCAACTTTATCAAGACAATACCGGTTGGTATCTTCATAACTAAGGTACCCATAGTAGTAGCGCATAGGGTCCTTTTCATTGATAGTCTTGTACACCTGAAATACATGCAAACATAAAGAAGATATGACCTTGATTTATGGCAGAACTAATCCAAAATATGTCCTATACACATGCATGTTCAACGGAAGCACCCTTTCGAAAATATAGAATTAAAACCTACTTAAGACATTTCGTAAGGCAAAATAGAACATTACCGTGTCTACAAAGCTATGGCCATCTGCAGATCATCAACTTTTGCTTTGTCACTATATCCAGGTAGTTCACGATATCCCCCTTGTCATACAACAACACAAAGCAGAAGTCTACCAAAAGTATAGCTACAGACATCAGAACACTGACTTTCATCATTAATGTAAGTACAGAAAACTGAGTTGTTGAACATGAGGCACCAAAGGTGCTACCACCCTTAACAGTCCAACCCAAGATGTTTGTGTTGAAATTTGGATGCATAGCACAGAGTTATGGCATGCGAAATGCAAAGCCAAGCCACATCCCAAGATATTGCCCAGAGACCAAATTCAGATTTACAGGTGCAAGTGAGCGACACACAATCCCCAGCGACACCCCATGGCATGGTAACTCCATACCAAATTTGAGAAGAATGTGATGAGCGGAAATCAAATTTAGATGGCACAACACGTAGGCACAAGTGAGAATACACAATCCCAGGCGACATCTCTTGGCATGGTAACTCCATACCAAATTTGAGAAGAATGCGATGAGCGGTTCTAGTTATTGTCCAGAAATCAAATTTAGATTTTGCTATCAGTTGGTGCCACCTGTAAGCGAGTGGGCGAAACACAACCCAAAGGGACATCTAATGGCATGGGTGATTAAGGCGGGAAGAACTGTGCTATTGTTTGAATTTCTTCACTTGTATATCCGTGTTTGCGCACATGCGTATGTCAGTAAGGTCAGTTTTACTGTGTAAAAAATATCAAATTTGAAAAAATCTGAAGAGTGGTTCTCAAGTTATAGTCTGGAAATGAATTTTGGATTTGGGCCTGGAGAACTAGTCCTTTACAAATATTACCTTGTCAACTGTGATTTGATTGTCTCCCCCTAAGAGAAGAACGCTTTTATCGACCACCCCTATTCCACACAGAGAGCCGGGACTGGCACGGAGTGACAGAGTAGACTTCTCTCCTGGGGTAACTGGGCTATTCACAAAGTTCATCTCAACCTAAATAGCAGCAAGTAAATACATAATATAAATGATGTACTGCTCTGCATATATAATGAAGAAATGATATTTGGTATGGCATAGAGCCTGCCACTGAGCATACACAGAGAGAAAGAATAAATTGGTCATCAGCGGCATTCGAACCCACGACCCACGCACGATAAACTGGGGTCATGGGTTCAAATCTCGCTGATGACCAATTTATTCTGCATACATAGAAATGCATAATAAATTTACATTTTATGGATATTGCTGTAGGATATCGAACTGATGTAAAAGATCAACAATCTAAGCCTGGTCTACATGTAGCTAACTTATTCACGTAACTTGCTCATTTTAATATGAAAGATTAAAACTAAACTCTCTGCATTATTGATATGCTGACAGCAGAGCTTGTGCCTGAATTCTTGTCAAGATAATGGTTATATCATTCCAGAAATATGACTTCTTGTTAAGATAATGGTTACCAATTCTGAAAATTAGAACTTTTGCCCCGACAATGACTACCATTTTAGAAAATTAGAATTAATGCCAAGACAATGGTCACCATTCCCGTAAATTTGTAATCCTGTTGAGTTAATGATTCTCTTTCCAGAAGCTCCAAACCCATCTGAAACCGGCATAATCACTGGTCAATTCAAATCCTCATGAATAGGAAATTTGATTGGTCAGAATTATTTTGGGATAGAATTTGTAACCAATCCACTTAAAGGGCCGGTCTTTCATGTACATGTAAGTTTCTATTGTTAAAGGCTTTGTGATTCGTGTAGACTCATTGTTGGACTATTCTTCTCCATTGTTCCGGGATGCTTTACACATGGTTGTTTGAATACGATACTTCATAAAGTGTTAAGGGTAACATACGGTTACCTTATTATCCAGACAGTTTTCAGCCTTAAACTCTATATTGTCTGCCACAGTCTCTCCATCCTCCCGGACATAGTAGACGATGAGTTTACCACCGGACGCCATGGCTGTACTCAAGGGTATTGTGAACTGGAAGCGAGCTGTATGGGTAGATACTGGACCAATAGTTATCTCCTTTTTCTCCTCTTCACTGGAATCATCTGTGGGCATGGTTGAGACACAAGCAGAAGTAAGTGAGCGAGTAGGACTTCAACAATTTTCAGCCATATCATGATAGTGCCTACATGTATACCAGGATACAGTAGAGCCCACAGTTCCTGTTATCCTGTACTCTGATCAGTTCAGGCAGTGCATCACCTGGTCACCCATCCAATTATTGATCAACAAATAATGGTTACCGATAATACTGAATATAATTTAACGCCACTTTAAACACTATTTCAGCCATACCACAGGGTTTTGACCCCATTCCTTTTCAAACTGGTGCCCCAGTTAGTCGCCTCTTATGACAAGCTCTCTGAGTGGTTGAGGCCTATTCTTACCATGACCAAGAGTGTGCACCAGGTCACACCAGGTTAGTCCCTGGAAGCCCCACAGGACGCGTATTAAAACTGATGGCATGTAGCAAGGTTACTTAGGGTAACCAACAGGCAGTACCAATAACAATATAGTGAGCTTATGGTTACAAATGTTGATACATTGTATAATGTGGTCATTTAAGGTTAAATCAATTGCTAATTTAAGTTTAGAGTATCAATTCAGCAAGGTCATGATAAAGCGAGTGTTACGGTTACCAGTATTAGTCCCTGGAAGCCCCACAGGACGCGTATTAAAACTGATGGCATGTAGCAAGGTTACTTAGGGTAACCAACAGGCAGTACCAATAACAATATAGTGAGCTTATGGTTACAAATGTTGATACATTGTATAATGTGGTCATTTAAGGTTAAATCAATTGCTAATTTAAGTTTAGAGTATCAATTCAGCAAGGTCATGATAAAGCGAGGTTACGGTTACCAGTATTGATCAAGTGAGATTATACAGGTTTACCTTCTATATCCTTAATTTCCACCTCTTCTATTAGACCCTCCACTTCCTCCACCTCCGGAAACTTGGGTGCTGTTGTAGGCGGTGGGGCTGGTTTCTCAGTGCTCATGGCAACGGTAGGTGGGGGTGCTACAGTTGTCATCTTAATCAAGACCTCTGCTCCGAAGTCTGTTTCCTTGTATTCATCGCCGTCGAATGCCTGTCTGACCTTCCCCATAGTCACGATATTCCCCCGTGTCACTATCTTCAAAATAATTTACATTTTACGGTGAATAAAACTTGAGCTAAATGTCTCTCTAAAGGCAAAGGGTGTGTCCATTAAAAAAGTGCTAGAATAAGGCCCAGCAAAGAGATGTCATGAGATTGATCTAATCAAAACCCCTCGGCTTTCCCCAAGTGATTGAGACCCATGTGTAGTGTGAATTGGGGAAGATATAGTTCTATGTGGGATGATCAAGATACACAGGTAGTTGGTTACATTCAGGCATATAGGACAGAAATAGAAAAATTATATATCTGTAAAGGGGCATAACTCTGTAAAATATGGGTCGAGGGGAGCCACTTTCGATAAGCGTCTGACTTAAGCAATCTGTAAAATAAGAACCGAAACGAATAAGCTGTACCGAACACGGATCTGCAGATATAACTTGTACATTCAGCTACAGATAACAAAATCGGAGATTATTACATCCGAAAGGGGCAGAACTCCATAAGCCGAGGCGAGTAATCCTTTGTTGGCTTGTAGAATACAACAATATAAATAAGTTTCCAAAATGTAGTAGCTATACCGAACACAGTTCTGCAGATATAGCTGGTTACATTCGGGCATATAGGACAGAAATAGAAATTAATATATCTGTAAAGGGACAGAACTCTGTAAAATATGGGCCGAGGGAGCCACTTTCGATAGGCGTCTGAATTAACACTAGATAAATAAGTGTTAAAAATTTGGTTGTTGTGTCTCAAGCGGTTTTGCCTAAAATGCAGTGACGGACGGACGGACATACATGGTGACGACAATACCCCCAGGCCAAAATGGCCGAGGGGTAAAAATGGTTCTGAATACTGTTATGATGCAGTTCCTACGAAGTAGGCGCTCATTTGCAAATTGTCCGATAATGAGTCAGTCAGTGAGTGAGCGAGTCCATCCGAATCCCATCATCAGCAAAATAAGGAGAATCGTTGACATTAGAACCTCGATTTTTGGCATGAACATGCATTAGGGGACTGTTACCAACAAGTTCTGAGCTGACCTACTTCGCTGACCTATAACATTACGCTTGGGCCCCCAAGACAAGTCATCCAGGTGACCTATAACATTACGCTTGGACCCCCAAGTCATCTTCCTCACCCTACTTCATAGGTCCTGTGACGTTAGTCACACTACTCATGTACATTAGCCTTCCTTTAATTTGTTTTCTCAATCGTAGTTCATTTGGATATGTTGTTTCGATAAAGTACTGTGGTAGCCATAGTTTGTAAACAAGTTCATCATTTGTAAGAGGATCTGTGAGTTTCTATTTAAGTGCTAGTGTGATCAGGCAAGCCCTGGAGTGTTCCAGGCAGCAGTTTATTTCATGAATGACATCATTTTTCCAGAATTTTCTCTGTGGGTAAATATATATGGAGTGTTAGCGCACAGGAGTTAGAATTTCTGCCTGTGATCTCTCTGCTATAACCAGTGTGTTTTCCAACCTGTGACATTAACTGTATAAACAAGTGACATTCTGTATTATTGAGAGAGATTGTCTTATAGCCATCTCAGTAAGCGTGAATGTGAAATTGGTGGAGGAACTTTTGAACTGTAGGCAAGTGTTTCAACGCTGAAGCGTTTGTGTGGAATTACTAGTTATTGGAACGCAGAAGTACTGGTTAAAGTCCCTTGTTGTCTCTGAGGAAGCTGATGTTCTTTAGACAGAAAAACGAAGTCTCCGAACTGTCCGTGTACAAGTAATTTGCCCTTGCCCGATAGTAGGTGCTCAAGTCAGGGGGGACAAAATGTGGACTGGATAACATGTAAGAGACAGGCCGACCTGAAATAGTGCAATAAATTGAGCAAACAGCATTTCCAGAAACTTCAAAATTGAGCTGGGTGGCATGACTAGATCACCCTTGTCAATGTAATATTTTGTATTTGCACATCCACGTTCAAGAAAAAAAATTCTATTGTATAACACCAATGACGTCATTATATCAAGCATAATGGCCTTCGTTTTACGTCATGATGCTGTAGTCATATCCGATTGTCGCATGACGTAACAATACAACGTTGCTACAAGAGCAAAACATTGCATAGTATTTTGTCCTACCCGACTCAAATGCCCACTGGCAGACAGGAGCAAATACTCTTACCGTTATTATAGCTTGGATACTTCCGTATTGATGTGAGGTTGATCACATAAAAAAAAAACCCTCGGCTTTTCCTAAGTGATTGAGATTCGATTGTATATAGTGTGAATTGGGAAAGAGATAGTACCGTGTGGGATCAGAATACAAAAAGGTCATTCACAATTTACAGTGTATGGATGTACCAGTGTATGGAGAATAGAACCAAGCAAGCTAAGAGGTGCTACATAATAAGTGTGAGAGTGTGTACTAAGAGTGTGTTGTTCACTTCACTGCTAAATTTGTACATTTATAACAGTTCAAATATATGCATCTGAACAAAACCATAACTGGAATCCCAGCAATTGAATGAACAACATAATGAATACACAAATGGTGTAAGCAACAAAAGTAGAGAACATTCATGCAGACCTGTTCCACAAAATAACATATATTTTATAGGCTAGAAGACAACTAGATAAAAAGTTTCCAAAACTTAGTAGCTGTACCGATCAAGGATCTGCAGATATATATAAAAATAACTTGTACGTTCAACCATATATCACAAACATCGATTGGATGCGACGCTTCAAGACATTCACAAATATTACTAACCTGATAATGAAAGTCGTAGTTTGAAGATGCCGTCGTAGTGTACGTAATGTCAACATTGATATCCCCACCACATTTGACCTTGCCCTTGATGGTGCCAATATCCAGAAAACTGTTACTTCGTGAATACCATGGTTTGATGTAGTGGTACGCTCGCGGCATCTGGATCCCGTGGTAGTTCTCTGGAACACTGAATGCTCCTGGCGCATAACGTACTGCAGTGGCCTGAGATGAAATATTATTCAGTGGATATATATACATGTACCAGAGGCACAGGAAAATGGTATTGGAAAATTTCCAGCTGGTAAAGGATGGAACAACGTGAAAACTGCGAATAAGAGGTGCAGCATTATTGGTCTAGTGCTTCTAGATTCTTACACACTACAAATGGCTTCTTATTTCTGTTGATGGTGCATACTTGATCCAGTAAAATGATGGCCACAAACGTGCTCCAGCAATGTCTGAAACTCAAATCAGCTGAGCAATTAACAGAGTATTTCGGGACTTGAATTTAATAGCAAGGTTTAGCACCCATTTTCTTACCTCTTCTTCAGAAAGTCAGATGAATCTCGAGAACTAGCATTGGAAAAGTAAGATGTCAACAATCAAGTAAATTGTCCGCTCATGTTGCGTTTTGTAAATTGTAAAGAATCAGTGACAGAATTCACACTATGTATAATAGAGTAATTGTGTGGCTTTACATGTTGATCAGTTCCATTACAATACCTCAGAGTAATCACGTGATCAACTGGATTCATATGCAAAAGGACACCACTCGATCTACGCTCAAGAAAATATCATATCAGAAATTCTGTTTGGGATAGAAGAGGCAATTTGACCATGACGCTATGTATGATATCTGATTTCTACAGCACACATGCACATGTTTTCTCATCATCGCTGTATTATGTTACATACTCCCGGCAAACATCTGGTAAATCCTCGAATAACAAACTAATAGGAAATGGAATTTTCCACCATCAAATCAGGGGAGATAATTCAGCAAACTGACTATACCTCCAAACTTAAGGAATCCAGTGAGGCCTCTGCCTTCGGCAAGGCGAAATAGAAGCTGCCTTCTGCATCGGTGGTGTAGTTCCTCTCCAAATGTAACTTGGCTTGGTAATTTCTGCCCGTGATCTGGATTTTCTCGCCCGGAGCAGCAGTTCCATCTGGTCGAGTAACAACAATCTGTAGTGAAGAACAGCGCTATCTTACATCCGTGACTAGATCACCACATGAGCAAAAATTCATGCAACATTATTTCCCATGCAGCTAGATAAAGGTTGGGATATAGTTCATGTAAGAGGAGATATTGCTTTTCAACCAAACTTGACATCTCTCCAGTATAATCCGTGGCGTGTCCGACTCCTCCTACTCCTCCTCCGCTTTACTCACTGCACAGCGGGTCGCATAGGTGTGGCGCGGGATAGGGTGGGGCGAGAGACCTGGGGTTTTCGTTACCTGAGATTCCATGGGCCAGGCTTGCACCCTACAGTAGAATGGGTCGACTGCGCATGCGCAATGAGTAGTAGTATAGAAAGGGCACGCGATCTCCCTATAGGTGTGGTGCGGGATAGGGTGGGGCGAGACCTGGGGTTTTCGCTACCCGAGATTCCATGGGCCAGGCTTGCACCCTACAGTAGAATGGGTCGATGCGCGATGAGTAGTGCGCGATGAGTAGTATAGAAAGTGCACGCGATCTCCCTATCCCTATAAACTAACCCATGGGGGTGAATGAACCCATGGGGGTGAATGAGCCATGGGGGTGAATGAGCATTCGTGTTAGGGACCGTATCCATCCAACGTTCGTTTGCTAGACGTTTTAAACGATGAAAAAAACCGTCCATGCAACCGATGGGTGTATGAGTTGATCGTTTTTTAAAAAACGTCTGTCAGATAAAGACGATCGCCGGAAATCTCCGGCAACCTACGGTAAGGGTGCCGGTCGTCTTTTCACACCTCGAACAAAGGTGCAGACGTTTTCTACCAAACAATTGAAAGTCTCCTGGCAAACGATCGGCTCGAAAGTAGTCCCGCTTTACAGACGCAAAAACAACAACACGGGCCGTGTCGCTTGAGGCCGTGAAAAACGGATTATGAGAACGGAACACAAATTAATGTTGTTTTCTTTTCCAGATTTTTGCTATACGTGTGCTGCTTGACTATATTTTAGAATCGGTTACGGTGTAATTCGTTAATAAACAAAATATTATGGAACCATGATATCGTTTTATGAACGTGCGATTCGAATCTTATGTATTTTGCAGAATACGGGCTTTGCGCATTTTGGAATGCGGCTTTCAAAAAAGTCAGTCTAGATTACCATTTGATTTGATTTGATTTTTATTTCACCATGCATAACAATAATGTTTAGTAAACAAAATATAATAGTGGCGGGATGAAAACCCCGAGGGGTTTGTTTTATCCCAAAATAATTATTATATTTACAAAGATGATAATATGCGGTAAACACTATCATAGTGAGACAAAAACACAAATTTAATTTCCAACTTCCACGGACGGCAAACAGAATAGATGTCTAATTATGTTCCAGTAATAAATACGATTATATCCTCGATTTGAATAATGAGAGCGAAACGTGAGATTTTAACTGAGAGGGTAAATTGTTCCATATTTTGGGACCCTTTATTTCAGTACTATAAGAAAAGTCAGAGTAGTAAAAATCGCGATATAAATTTAATTTAGCCTGTCTAGTTGGGTACCTGTGGACAACAGATAATTTTGAAAAATATGATCTGAAAGTGTTTGGAATTAGGTCTGTATGATTGAAAAATTTGTCAACAAAAATTAACACCTGGTAGTCGTTTATTTGTTTTATGGACAATATTTGTAATTTTTGGAATGAGATGATCATAGTTTTACTTTAACAATTATTATCACGTTTGATTACAGATAAATGTCGAGTGAAACATTAGAATCTAATGCGTATATTTTTTCTCTTTCAGGACGATGCGTAAACGCAGAAATTTACAAGACATTCACCATAGATAACGGTTTTGTAATGGTGTAACTCATAATTTTGCTTTTGTTTAATTTGCGCTTTTGAAGCGCGCCTTGTTTGGTAAGCTTTTAAAGTTACATCTGCAGATATCTATACGTGATGAGTACTCTATTCATCTGAAGTTTGTAATTTCGATAGAAGTCGGATACCCGTGGTTGTACATTTACAACTTTTAGAGCAACGCCGTATGGCATTTTCATACAGAGAGATACTTATTTTGTCACCTGGTATCGTCGATTCAGTTATGAGAGATCGTGTATGTAATTAACAAGAAACACTGCGATAGTCTTGTTTCGCCGTTGGGATTCGAGTGGGTAATCAAAATAACCATTGTTTATTACTGCTTAATTTGCTATGGGTTGTATCCCACCGTGTTAATTCCTCAATTTCTCACATGTCATTTATTACTCTTCATAGCGCATATTTGTTGATCTCTCTTTGTTTTTCATTTATTCTAAAATCTAGCGTTTGTACAGATCTTGCATGAACTAAAGAAATGTAGCGTAAAATTTAAATAAAACATCGAGTTGATGGGGCGCTAATTTCGTATGGGATGTGGCTCTAAAACCATATCTGTTGTAATCTGCTTGCCAGAGGCACCTTGGAAATACCTTCACAGAAATTATATTTTCAATATGTTATGCGCGAAATGCTACTGGAAATATAGGGAAAGTAAATCATAACATATATAAATGTAAACCAAAAATGAAAACTAAAAACGTATTCTCATATACGGCCAGTGTGCTTCATGCGCATAAAAAGGGAAATGAAAACCGGATATAAAATATGTACATTATATATTTATTATTCAACAGAGCATTGAGTTAAGAAATTTAACAATGTGATTGAGGAAATGTAATATAGGCGTTGCCTGTTACCCAGTTGCCGTTTCCATGTCCAGGAAATGAAAACCGTTTGACTATGTTAAAAAATAGAACAGACAAAAAAGCTGATCACTTTACTATTATTATGGCTAGACAATAAATTGACAGCTTGGCAATATTGTTTACTAATCAAGCAGCATTCTTACCTATATGCTCACCGGAAATTAGTTTCTTCCACGTATAGTCCTGCTGGATAGGGATATGGGACTTTCTTGCACAATCATATGTTTATTGGTTAGAATCTTACAACAAAATATAAACATAACGAAGAAATATGTGCATATACGAATAATATTATCCGGAGAAAAGGCGGTCATTCCTCTAGTTTCAATATGTCCATGGAGCAAACAAACCTGCAATGTAGAATAAAAGTGCGTTAAGTTGACCATAATAAATAAAACACCGATAATCAAATATTTGGATCTGTTTCGATAAAGTCTCAAATAAACGATTGGTTGTCAAAAAATACATCTGTCTCAGCGCATTGCCGAGAAATTCACTTCAATCTAAAACATTAAAAATGCTTGAATGAAGACTCAATGGAAATTCACACCTCCACTTTCTCTCAAGTAGCGATGTTCAAATATCAGGGGCACCAAATATTCTCCCGTGACAATTCTTTTTCATGGCACCCACCAAAGTATAGCTCTAGAAACTTTCTGGATAATTTTAATGTATTCGACTTGTGAATTGAAGGATCGTGAATATAGCGTTTTCCTCTCTGATCTGGTATATCGCCATGAACGTTTCGACAGACACGTGTTCTACACCGCTCTTTATTTTCCCGCCATGCGGGAGCAGTCCTGTGTCGACTTTTCTATGCTGGGGATAAACGGCAGTCGAAATGGAAGGCCACGTGCGTGTACGCGTGTGCTCCTTGACTGTACACAAGCTGGGGTTTTTTTTCAGACAGACACGTAGAATAAATTGCGATATTTCTAAAATATTAAAGCTAAACGCGCGTGTTGATGACACATGATTTTCCCTATGGACTGCAATACAGTACACAGGCCAAATACATAAGAAACCTTTCCATTTTTTGGTTTATTTAACGTAAAACAGAGTCGATTTGCCGAGAATTTTCGGCGATATACCGACATTAGTTTTTTTTTATCAATTTCCTTGAAAACGCATTCATAAAATAAAATATTTAAATACATTTTTTATCTCGAGTATTATAGGATCATGAAAATATAAATATCATTTCTGTCTCTTCAGCTCTTTTCATGTTATATTTATTGGGAAAAGTGTAACATGATTTGCCAGTGAGGTATTAAAACGTGCTCTGAAGTGGGCGAATTTCAGTGGAATTCCCCGCAAATCGTGTTACACGTTTACCGGTAAACATTACAAGAAAACCGCTGAAGATACAAAAATCATATAATAGTTTCATGGTCCCATAATACTCGCGATGAAAAATATTTATTTAGATTTCTATTGTATCCATGCGTTTTCAAGGAAAGTGATCAAAACCTAGTGTCGGCATTATCGCGAAAATTTCCAGGCGAATCGACACCATTTTTCCACGGTAGACTTCCGTATCGCCCTGAATAACAAGGAAATATTTATCAACCTAAATATTTTTGAAACGGGTATTTCTTTAAGTTAAATAGTAACTGAACAGAATTCAGATCAGTAAGATATCGGCAGAGTTATCTGTTGATTACCTTTTCCGGCCTATTCAAAGAAATTTTTTACACCGTGCATACATGGGGAGGGTGTTATTAAACCATTCAGTTTTATTTGCGTACATGACACTTCCATTATCACAGCTAGATGGTTGTCATTTTCATAGAAAATTTTTGCACACAAACAGCGACTTCCCGTAATCAAACCTTTAAAACAAACGCGGAAGGCGATTAAAGTGTAATTTATTTCCCCTGTGTTAAACCCGTTTTCACATTCGCTGATAGCGCTATATTTTGTTACACATGTGCGCAGTTGAGAGCTAAGGCACGGCCTGTTCACCCAGTGTGTATTTATGCGCAGCTTAAAGTGAACGTAAAGGCTGAGGCAACATGCACTCTGTGGCAAAGAGCTACATTGAAATACTGAAATAGCAGCAACAAATATTTTTGGGGATTTTTTTGCACCGAGTACGAACGAAATTTTCTCCGTTGTATTATTGTTCCCCGGCTGCCGCCATGCTGGCTATCTCACTCAGAGCAGTGACGTCGTATCACTTCGGAGCTCTTTACTTCGTGGAGTTAGAAAGCGCAGAAAGCATGTAAACATAGCGACGCACGAGGAGGCTAGCCTGACTTCAAGTTCTGACGAAGAGACAAATGAAGGTTTACAGGGTTACCAGTTTGAACCAAAACGCTCCGATGTCGACGAAAGTAGTGAGTAGTTCATCGAACGTTTCAGGTCAGTAAACACTTGCTGGAGACACGCAACACAATCAAAACACGCTTGAAACAACCGAGCTCTCCACCACCGCAATTACAATTCGTGCTACAGCGATGCCAAAACAAAGTGATACTACGTCACAGGAAAATATCACGTGCTCCGTTCAAGCGTTTTCATTGGCGCAAGGCTAATGAATAAACTGTTATGGCCGACTCCAGTCGCTCGTTGCATCAGTCAATAATTCCCGTGTTTGGAATTTTTTGTTTGGAAGGGAAAAAATCACAAAAAATATTTGTTGCTGCCAAATGATACTTTTAATACAGTTCTTCCACGCAGTGCGTGTGTTGTCGCAGCCTTTACGTTCACTTTAATAACACGTGCGATCGTCTTTTGTCAGCCGACAATAGTTTTCTTCCAAACGACGACGTTTTCTTCCGAACGACAGCGGCACCTTCGGCAGTCTCCGGTGATGGTTTTTTTGATCGTTTGCTACACAAAAAAACGATGGTGCAAACGATGGGTGTAGTAGCTGAGCGTTTTTTTCCATCGTTTAAAACGTCTCAACAGCAAACGATGGTTGGATACGGTCCCTTAGTAAACGGAACAATATTACTTGCCCATTCCCCACTATTGGAAATCTCATAAAAATTCATGTCACTTTGTCTCACATGACTGATATGCCAAAGGTTAGCTCGATATTTCGACCTTGTAACCTCTCTTTGGAGAATTTGTTTCCAATCAGAATTTGGTGTACTACACGATTATTAAACCAAGGAGCGTAAAGTATGGTATTTTAGCCCAATGATATACATGTAGCATTCAAATGACAGAGCATCGTTTTTATTTCCTCAAATCTTTATTGAATGTCTCCAAACGCACTCAGAGAAAAGTTTTGAATGTCTGTAGATATTAACTGGCAAAAAAAGCAATTATATGTAAGAAGATATTTTTGTCATTTTGACTATCTTCGTATAGCACAGAGTGTAGTTCTGAAACTTGGTCGAGTCTCATGTGGGATTCGAACAAGTGGCCACCAGAGTAAGGCACCCAACCACCAGCACTATATGTCGGCCAAGTGGTTAAGATTGCTGACATGTACATGTAGTGCTGGTGGTTGGGTACCTTACTCTGGCCGTCGCTGGTTCAAATCCTGCATGGGACTAAATCAATTTTCAGCAGTAAAATCTGTGCTATACTAAGATTGTGTAATCACAAAAATACTCTTATTCGATCACTTTTCTAAATGACACCAATATCTTCGTAATTATTCAGCTATGGGAGCTTTGTCATCAATGTTCGCTTTCAGGACTATAAATATATATAGTACATGTCTAAAACTTTTATGACAATCAACAACAATCAAGTCATCAAAAAATTACCTTGCCGGTGAAGGGTAGACCCGGCTTGAAGTATTGACTGACATCGTCAAACTTGATTTTTACCTCGGAAGCGTCAATCTTGCCACTTTTCGCTGATCCATATAATGTGATACCTGAAATAACGATCTATGCATACATGCCTTGCCGGTCATCTAAAAATAGCAAAAAATGTCATGTCTCCTTCCCATAGTGCAATGCGAACCACGAGTAAACCTTTGCCTCACACATGCAGTAAGTATAGGCACGGACTGAAAATTGCGGACCGAGGATTTTTTACAGGATTCCTCCAGATTTCTTTCACTCTAGAACAGATCAGTGATATTTCTGATCTCGGTCAACTTCTGACACTGTCTATAAACTAACTTATGACGATAATTTTCTCAAGGCCCATGTTGAAGGCATTGCTGTATCCGAATCTTGCTCCTGAAAAAGGGGCAATATAAACTTTTCTTTTTTGCCAATTTCAGATGACCGGCAAGTCGTGTATTATAAGTGCTCATTATTACATGTACTCTAGAAGCAAATAATATCCAAGTTTTCAGATGATGAAAACAGTGGAACTCTCCATATCTGTCTCATGTAACACTTGGTAGTGCCAGACTGCCTAGGAACTGATGAAACATGAGGCTGCACCTAAAAGGCGCTTTGACCCCTCAGCACAATATGTCCAGCGAATAACAGGTTGACATAAAAATCTGCTGAATTCTGTCAAATTTATTTACCCACATATGTATTAATGTTGATTCAAGAGAATACTCAACGATTAGTATTTGCTAGTACCGGCTTCAGTCATCAATCCTGTGAAGGGATATCGATCCAAGACTGTGTGGATCGATACCTCAAGAAAAGTTAGTAAAGATCTGGTGAATAGTTCTTCATAGATGAAGATCTATTCCAGGGAAGAGTCGAGTGTGTGTGTGTAGTACTCAACATCTCTGGGTTACTAGGGATATTCACTGTGAGTATCAGAGCTGTCAGTCAAATTGTAACTGAGATCTAGCCCGGACAAAAGTTAGTGACGGAAAATTTCAAAGGGCCATAACTCTGTACAGAAATGACGTAACACGAAATAAACATGACAGTGCACATGTCTGGGATACTAGGGATATTCACTGTGAGTATCAGAGCTGTCGGTCAAATAGTAACTGAGATCTAGCCCGGACAAAAGTTAGTGACGCAAAATTTCAAAGGGCCATAACTCTGTAAAGAAATGACGTAACGCGAAATAAACATGACAGTGCACATGTCTGGGATACTAGGGATATTCACTGTGAGTATCAGAGCTGTCAGTCAAATAGTAACTGAGATCTAGCCCGGACAAAAGTTAGTGACGCGAAATTTCAAAGGGCCATAACTCTGTAAAGAAATGACGTAACACGGAATAAACATGACAGTGCACATCTCTGGGATACTAGGGATATTCACTGTGAGTATCAGAACTGTCAGTCAAATAGTAACTGAGATCTAGCCCGGACAAAAAATTGTTGACAGACGGCCGGCCGTCCGTCCGACCAGACGTACATGCCAACGACAAGACCCTACAGCCCTATGGGCTGAGGGGTAAAAACTCACCCATTGTTCATTATTATGAAACTAGTATGATAAATTAATTTTATAAACGAAAAGAAAAGCACACTGGTCCAAATCCAGAACATTTTTGCCACAGAATTGTAACCAGTAATACAGGATCATATATTCTGACTGGCATTCTGGTCCTATCAAATCCTCTGTACATGGACCAAATTAGGCCGCTCATAATTAATGGTTCGTTTCCCGTAACCAGCCCTCATCTATATTTTGAGGGCAAGTAATTAAAATCCATGAGGGATTTACATTTTCATGAGTAAAACTTGCTCATTTTCTTTATATTTGTATACAATTGGTTTGCAAGTTAACAATTATCGAACTCAGCATGTGTATTTTTAAAAGCAAGGTTACGAGAAACAAACAATTAATTAACAGTGGCCTTAATCTCCCACGAAGAGGAGTTCCAATTGTTTTTGACGCTGAACTGGAATTGAAAAAAAAAATGTAGTGTGAATAAACAAGGCAAAGTTCAAGAGAAAATACCTTGTTCATAGCCTGAATAAGGACAGATGGAGCAATATTCAAAGAACCCCAGACTTAAGCCACACTCAGGCCTGCAAGTGGCTCATAGGGAAAATATAGGAGGAAATTTGCCAAAATATAGGAGAAATACAGGAATTTTCTTAATAAAATATAGAAAAATATAGGAAATAAAGGCGTGCAAGTCAGTTTACTACTACATTGTATGCCCCAAACTTTGTAGTTTTCATCTGGTGTTTAATCAAATTATTTCCACTGAATGTGGTCATAGTGGTGAAGATTGAGGACACATGTTCTGCTTCTTGGTTCAACAAAGAGAAATTTAAATTTGTTCATATCTTTTTTCTAAAACTTATTTCCTCCTGCCATTTACCCATTTCAGAACATTGGTGAATGTTTTCATGAGAAAAAGTAAAAATACAGGAAATGCAGGAGGGTTTTGCGTAAAATATAGGAATGACTCACAAATATAGGAAAATATAAGAGGCACATACTGATCCTGTACATCCTGTTTGGAAATAATTCGCATATTCAGATCATTCCAAATTCCCTGTCAGACTAACTTAGGGTAAATCCTCCAATAATTCAATAACAGGAAGTGAAATGGAATTTCCGGGTGATCAAATTTATCAGAAGAGAAAGTTGACAAAATTGTCCAAAATCCTACAGATAATACATAATTTCTTTGTTATTATTAAACATTTTAATTAGATGATAATAAAATGTATTAGGACAACTGATTGAATTGTCCATAAAATTTGGCGTGATTGAATTTGAATAGGGTAACTGAAAGTATTAGAGGATTTACCGTACTACTCAATCTTAATAAATTAATATCCTATCAATGCTCCCCAATCGTACATGTCACTATATAGGATCTTACCGATTTCAATTGAATTTGGCACTCTGAGCGCCCATACCATGAATATTAAATAGCATTATGACATCTTGGTCGCATATGGACTGATTCACTTCCAGTCCATTTACCCCCAATGTTAACACCACAGACCAGTCCATAAATCTACCCCGTATTATGGTGCCACAATGTCGAAACTGCGGAAACATAAAAAGACACCCCACCAGCATGACGTCTAAGTCGACTGAGCCAACCAAAAATTCTCTAGCATTAATGTTCCCTTCAAAGCACTATGAAGCGTTCTCCGGATTGGTTGACACTCGAGTTACTGCAAGCCTGATCCTACAAGTGACATATCCAAATGAGGGAGCGGATAGCATTTAATTTTAATTAGATTGCCTACTACTCAGCCATCATCCAACCCTTAAAGTTGAAATGCAAAGGTTTTCATATTTTCCTTTTTATATTCTTTATGGGCCATTTAAGGATTGAAATATCAGCCTATTAAACTACTTCATTTGATTTTATTTGACATATTTTGTCTCCTGGAAGCTTTTGAAAAGTGCTTCGAAGTTGGCATCTCTAGCACGGCCGATATCAGAAATGAAATCCGCATTGCTTATCTGCCCTTGTTTGACGCTGGTTTGTGACATCACATCAGACTACCTGGCCGGTCGTCAATGCTTGCAACGTTCAGTCTCCGGGTGGCTGGTCTGACGCGACGTCACAATCAAGTAAAGATAAGCGATGACGTTTTGTAAATCTGAATTCAGCTGGGCTAGGGGTACCAACTTTTAAAAAGATTCTAGCAGGCAAGATAATTCTAGCAGGCAAGATAATTCAAATTTCACCAAGTGAAGTAGATATACTGGTATTTCTATCATTATTCAACCTATATAAAATGTAAAACGAAGAATTTAAAAACCTTTGCATTTCACCTTTAATACTGACCTGTAGCCTCTTCTTGAACTGAGGCATTGTATTTGACTTTAGTAGACCATAGACTGTATGTTTTGAAGGGAAGTCCAATCTTGGTGGCGTTCACTGAAAATGTCTCACAGCCAGATGCACCGATCTGAAATAAGGATGTGTTAGAACAGCGCGATCAGGAAAGACCGATCTGAAATAAGGATGTATCAGAACAGCTATCTCAGGAAAGACTGATCTGAAATAATGATGTGTCAGAACAGCAAACTCAGGAAAGATCGATCTGAAATAAGGATGTGTCAGAACAGCTAACTCAGGAAAGATCGATCTGAAATAAGGATGTGTCAGAACAGCAAACTCAAGAAAGACTGATCTGAAATAAGGATGTGTCAGAACAGCTAACTCAGGAAAGATCGATCTGAAATAAGGATGTGTCAGAACAGCAAACTCAGGAAAGACCGATCTGAAATAAGGATGTGTCAGAACAGCAAACTCAGGAAAGACCGATCTGAAATAAGGATGTGTCTCAGGAACGATCGATCTGAAATAAGGATGTGTCAGAACAGCAAACTCAGAAAAGATCGATCTGAAATAAGGATGTGTCAGAACAGCAAACTCAGAAAAGATCGATCTGAAATAAGGATGTGTCAGCTAGAACAGCAAACTCAGGAAAGACCGATCTGAAAAAAGGATGTGTCAGAACACCAAACTCGGGAAAGACCGATCTGAAATAAGGATGTGTCAGAACAGCACACTGGGGGAGAAGCGTCTTAATTACTGCTTAATTGTATGCCCCCCCCCCCGGCCCCCATTCTGCTCTAGTCCGACACCGCCCTGCCATTATGGTTTGAGCTACTTAAGTTTTGCAATTACATGTACATGTACCAAGGAGTGAGTGAATGTGGGGTTCAACATCGTTTTCAAGAATTTTTCAGTCATATCATGACGGTGGTGAAGAAATGAACAACTTTGACTAAGTGACCTACAAAAATTGATCAATCTCATTTTGCACGTGTTATGCAAGTTTGGGGTGCAGTCATTCTTCAGAATATTATTTGGTGAAAAACTGACAGATTCTGACCTGGTCACCCGAAAGAAAAAAAAATGGCTCAATCTTATTGATTTCCAATAGGCAATAGTTACATGACCACATGCATGTGCGATGTAAGTTTGGTATACCTAGACATATTCATTCTTGAGATATGATGGTAATGAGCAAAGACAGATGAATGAACGGACCTAGTAACATGATTCGGGAGATGCACAAGTGCAGTCATTTGATACATTTTGGGTGAGTTCTGGCCGACGGCATATGGAACGTAACCTGCGGGAGATTTGACGGTCTCAAAAATAACATTTCAGTCAATGGGAATTTTTTTTAAAACGAAGTTTTGCAGTTTGATTCTGGTAGATAATATTTCAGAAGAGCATTAGCTTTCAAGCAAGACAACTTGCATAATTTTTACTCAAATGGAACAGATGCTGTCAACGAAAAACTAGCGTGCTCCATGCAAGTCTTACGACGCCAAACGACCGGAACTCACCCAGCCGATCATGTGATCGACACATGAAAATGAGGCAAATGACAATACCCCAAGGACAATACTGGTTGTTGTCCATGATCAGATGTGTGTCATCTCATGTCTGGTCAGTAAGCTTAGGCCTTATTATACTTGAAATATGGTGGTGACAATCAGACAGAGAGATATGGGTGCAACAAACAATTTGTGAAAAATAGAAACAGTTTGACCTGGTAACCTGAAAAAATATGGGTGAAATCTCTCTGATTCTCAATTAGCTTCCGCTCTGTGGCCACATGATTGTCTGCTGCAAGGTAGGTGCTTCTAGGCATATTCAGTCTCGAGATGAAGGTGGTAACAAGAAAACGGAGATGGACGGACAGGCGAATGTATAAACGAACATGATGACCCCAGGGGCGGAATTTTGCCAAGGGGTGAAACAGTGCTACCTAGTGCTGAACAATAAAATCACGATGATTAGATAGATTGGATCAATGTGAAGAGATATATAGCAATGCAAATGCATATACCCCTTTCTGAGAAGGTAGTATATTTTTCAACCGACATTCGGATAAGGCCCACAAGTGACATCAAATGCTTGGATTACAGAAACAAATCATTACACTAATAACTGTGCCATTATTGGTGAGTAATGTGTCAGCAGAAGTTTCAGACAGCCATTAATAAAAGTGATTAGGTTGTTAAAAATGACCTACCCCCTTTTTTGCCAGAATAAAATGAATGCATGAGTAGCAGTGGGGGGAGAGGGGTGTCATCAAAATTATCTGCACCACTTACATCCACCCTGGTTGATACCCCAATGATCATAGAAAGTCATGGTATAGATGAAATTTTTCTTGCCAGTGGTGTCAACAAATTTCTTCATTGAGGCCTCTTTGCAACTTGCCTCCCAGACTACCATGCGAGAGTTGAAGTCAAGGTACCCACTTCAAAAATTTGAAAATACTACTTTCGGCTTTTCAGAAGTTAATGTCCAGAAACGAAGTCTGATGGACGGACAGACACCAAGAGTGACTGACCTCTCCGAGGAATTGAGCACAGGCTCGGTCATCAGAGCTGTCATCACGTCTGTAGTAGTAGCCTCCCTTCTCCAGACAAACCTCCACTCTCAGTTTGCCTCGTACAGGTTTACCATATGTGTACCTATGAGAATAACAGTATCACAGTCATCATACCTTTATAAATAAATAATCCACCAGGTATGGTAATCCCTCTAATAATTCAATCACAGGAAGTGATATTTTTTACTATAAAATCAGTAATCAAATTTATTAGAATGTGAAGTTGACAATATGGTTCAAAATCATGAATATAATCCATTATTTCTTCATCATTTTAATGATTTTAGAGCTTTTTGTTCCCAAAATTGAGGGCGATTGAATTTTGTTAATGTGATTAAATTATTAGAGGGATTACCGTGTACACTGCAAATTGGAAAAATAAATTTGTAAGATGTCCACACCGTACTAAATCGCATCTCTCATGAAGGAAAAATGAAACCTTGCTGGGGGCTTACTTTTTTAGAGGAAGGCGATAAATAATTATAGCAATTGTGTATAGAAATCATAGAGTTGGATTGCGAGAATTTGTTTGGATGCCCATGGATTGTGATTGGATTGCAAGGAAAGCTACCTCCCTCCCCCCACCCCACACACCCCCTTCCCAAAAAACTAACCAGTGCAGTGTTTTATTTACTGTATAGTTGTTTATTTGTTATTTATTTGTCTAATCTCTAACAGAGAAAAACATTTTGCAGATTGCATCTCTTTTTCTGACCACATTCTCCAAAAACATAGGCACGGTAGAAGCGCTGAAGGATCCCGCCACCGTCTCACTTGCTTTAACACATGGATTAATTTGTTTCCCGATTTACTCGCATCGAGCTCGCGTTTAATGCCAATTTTTTTCTGGGCTATACTGTACACAGATATTACTTACCTGGCACACACTTCCCCCTCAATGTTTGGTGTTTGTGGAGTCAGATAAGATGGTGGGGTAACCGTCACTTCATACTTTGGCAAAACTGAAACATGAACATTTTGAATTTTTACAATCATGAAAAAATCTATGGTCAGACTCATGCTTGTTCTTCAAAATGTTAAACACCATATGGATTTTTAGGGGTTAAGTTGAAACCTTGAATATATGAAATTTACAGAAAACAAAAAGTTTATTTTGGTTTAATTTCTGTGTTGCATGCACTCTGTGCCATGATTTTGTTGTCATGATGTCATTTATGCCAGCTGTGAATGGGAGAGAGCAAAAATGATATGTTGGGTTTCAATATATTTGAGAAAGGAGACCTTAAAGACCAGGTGTATCATTTGCGGCAGCATGAAATATTTAGTGTACACAGGTCAAACTGCACTGCCGAAATGGTAATGTGGATCTTGCAGAATACTATGCAAACAATCAAAGACTTAATAAATACATGTATTTACTTTCCAATAAACCATTTCACACCTTTTTTTTGAACAGCTACAACCCTAGCGAATAAGAAACCCGCCTCAGCAAATATCTTGTGCACCATATCAAGTCCATCATTGCTGAGTGAGGTATAACCAAGTAGTCAGTAACACATACAAGTTTGCCTGTTCTGATCAGTGAACACAGCGATGTGTACATGTACACCATCTAGGCTACATGTAGCTAGCCTAAATCAGAAAGGGTTTTATCTCCCTTGTTTCTACCAGTGGTACCTTGGTGAAGGAAACTTCCGGTAAGTACCAAAGGCCCTCACAATTATTTTTAAGCAGCAATGAATCAAAGACTATTAACTATATGATGTAAACAGGAGCTATAGTTTCATGTACAAAATACATGTAGATACATATATTCCCATTCAGAAAGTAGGTTTTCAAACAAGTATTCTAGAATAGTTTTTAATTTATTATTTAAAATAATTGTGGGAACCTTTGCGGAGAGAGAAAGCGAGGTGAATATTTACCTAAAGGAAATTTTCATATGCCTTTATCTTTAAAGAGCGACACTGATTAAAGGGGAGATCATACCCGTTACACTTTAAAACACTGAGGATACATGTACTTCTTGCCTTGCACAAAATGGCCTCAATAACCCAGGTACCGATCACATAGGGTTTTATCTCCCTTGTCATATAGCTTAAAACTTTAAAGAGCGGCACTGGTTAAAGGGGAGATAATACCTTTTCCAGATAGGTCTATACTTACCATACTCTTCCACTTTAAAAGACTGAGGATACTTCTTGCCTTGTACAGTGGCCTCAATAACCCAGGTACCCATGACTGGTTCATCAGATAGCTGGAACTCTAGACTGATCAGACCTGTTAACACGAGGGTAGATTAACAAACTGATTATAGTAATGAAATGAAGGTTTTGGACCAAATTTTATACATTTACCCTAGGGTCCTTCTGAAAAGCAACAAAATGCAAGCTGAGAATTGTAAAGAAATCTAAGGTGGGTTGCAGTATGGCTGGTGTAGATCTTAAAACCACCTACGCTACATGGTGCTAGAGTTTTCATTGTACACATTCGGATATGGTGTCAGAGAATGACATTCTGTGTTTTGAACGTCGGAGGAATTGTTCATTCTGCAAACAAACGAATTCAAAGATAAAACGGCTGAAAAGATAGCGACTGGGTAGGTTCCCTTACAGAAATTTAAGGTTGCAACTAGCTAACACAAGCTTACCTTAAGCTAACATGCCTCCAACAAGCTTGCGCCAGCTTGCGGCAAGCTAGCACAAGACTGCTGCGAGCTTGTGCCAGCTCGCAGCAAGCTGGCACAAGACTGCAGCAAGCTTGTGCAAGCTAACAATATAGGTCTGCCAAGGATTGTGAGCTTGCACCTTGGCATGGCAAGCTAGCGCAAGCCTGCAATATTTTCAGGCAAGCTAGCAAGATTGCCATATTTTTAGGCAACCTACAATATATAACGAACTGTTATTGGCGAGCTTGCGCAAGCTCGCACCAAGGGCAGGAAGTACATACTTGTAGCAGATGGCTTTGATTTAATGCCCAGCATGGGATCCCTGGTATCCATGGGAACTAGCTCTTTCCAACAAGGGTGTAATATCAGATGACCGACATTTAAATTCAGAGTTCAACTGATCTTCAACAGGTCAAGACACTTTTCAGTTTGGCTCTTTGGTTTTCTGTGATAGTTCTATGTACCATGCTTCACGCAGTTACAGAGAGTTTAGCACAGCAACAGTCAAGCTGACAGAACCATGGAGAAATATGTTACTTTCAGTGTAGTTTTTGGTGGAAGCTCAATTAAGCAAAGTTTTATAGATTGAACTACACTTGCAAGTACAGCAGGTCAAGACGTTGGAGTGGACAAAAGTGTTTAGCTTGCTGCCAAGCTCAAGGTGAGATAATACTGCCTTAAACTACAATCATCAATTAATGTAAATGTATTTATAGTTCAGTCTGGGGATCTGAATACAGTTTATATTGAAAACAGTGTGGATTCAGGATCAAGTATGTGCAGACTGATATATTGTTCACAAGTAACGAATTGAGCCTGTAGGTCTACAACAGTCAGATTAATTATTCATTAATTTAATGCAGCAAGAACAAGTTTGCAAAAAAATACATACATGTACCATACTGTTGTTACCAATGTCCATATAATACAGATGCCTGGACCCAGACAGAGAATCTTTTTTGAAAATCTGTTGAAATTTTTTTTTTTTATATTTTAATTTATCCATTTTCATGGCCAGAATTTACATCCTGGGGCAAAATTCCAGTAAACAGACTATACATGTATATGATACAACCAGCGATACAAAATGAGATGAAAATGCCAGAGAAAATTAAATTTAACTCATGAATGATATTCAGACAGTTGCCAAGTTTCTAAAAATATGCCTTTTTTTCTGATCAAAATCATTATTATAATAGTAAAGATAAACTTTTGTGATTTGTAGGATAAAAATTTATATTTTTATCTAAAAATAGTTTTAAAAATGCTGTATCTTGTACTTTAGGCCTACATTCAACTCCAGGCCAACATGCGAGCTCGCAGGTCTGGAAAAGCATTGTTTTGGCGAGCTTGCCAGCTTGCGCAAGCTGACCGCGAGCTAGCGCGAGCTAGCGCAAGCTGGCTGCGAGCTAGCGCAAGCTGGCTGCAAAGTTATACAAGCTAGCCGCAAGCTTGCGCTAGCTCACAGGTTTGATTAGGTTAGGTAAGCATCTGCTAGCTTGCAGCTAAGTTGCGCTAGGTTGCAGCTAAGTTGCGCAAGGTTGCGGCTAAGTTGCACTAGGTTGCAGAATCACCAATTGCAAGCTTGCAATGTTTCAAATGTGAGCTAGTGGCAAGCTAGTGGCAAGCTCAAGGCAAGCTAGTGGCCAGCTAACCATGTTAGCTAACAACAGGCACACAATGTGAGCTTGCTGCAACCTTAAATTTCTGTAAGGGTTGGCTCAAATTTCGATGGTCAAAATTAAGTACATGTACATCCTTCCTCAAAGACAGTAACTTCAATTTTAACGACATTCTGCCTCTAAAAAGAAAAGAAACCGCTCTTCCGCCTCATCTCAAACACATTATTTCACAAATATAACAAAATATTGATGAGTAATGCACAGATACCCCTTCAGTCTCTATATACCAAAAACAAACTATATAGTTTTATTGTAACTAATGCTGATGTGTTCAATACTCTTTCCAACTTGGACACCACAAACACAAGCCAGACAAAATCAGTCCAAATGTGTCTCTTTGAGGCAAAGTGTATACTCACTCCAAGTCTTGCTTGATTTTTAATCATTCGCTACAAATATCCAAATTTCAAACTGATAGGAAAGTTGCTACAGAAATCCTGTTAGATCCTTACCACTCAAAAGTTTGGTATGATTGGAGTTTTGCAAACTGTGGACGTACATCAGAGAAGTTGAGGTGTAGTCGAGGTGTACCTGAGGTGTACACCTCATTTTCTTTTTCAAGCTGTATACACCTCAAGTACACCTCATGGGCTTTGTCAAAATATTTTTGTAATTTCCCTACACCTCAAGTACACCTCATGGACTTTATCAAAATATTTTGGTAATTTACCTACACCTCAAGTACACCTCATGGACTTTGTCAAAATATTTTTGTAATTTACCTACACCTCAAGTAAATCTCTGGGACTTTGCCAAAATATGCATGTACCCCAATCACACCTTTGTCAAAATAGATATGTAAAATACTACACCTCAAGTATACCTTACTGACTTTATGTACCAAAGTATGCATGTAATTTACTTGCACCTCGTAATTTACATACACCTCAAATATATTTTCCTGGGACTCCACCAAAAGAACCTTGGTTTGAACATACCTATACAGTTCTCCACCTACACCGGAGATACACCGGGTGGACTTGGTGGGAAAAGTATGTGGCATTAAATGTAATTTTCTCTCTGCACTATTATCTTTTATTATTATTATTTTGACACCAGGACACTAATTTAAACAAAACACCTGCTGTAACATTCTTCACTTCAAATTTCCACAGCAATTAGTTACTGGGCCGTGTTTTGTAATTTACAGACAAACTATTGGTCAACTTGTGCAACCTTAGGCACCTGCGGGATGTTGTAAACCTTCCACATATATTATCCAAATGAATATGTTAACTGTCACTTCCTAAATACATTGGTCCCTTGTATGCTTTTGCATTGCAATACTTTGATGGCAATTGGGGTACTTGTGAGCCAATGTTAATGCTCCTTCATAAGCCTGCTGGTGCTACCCCGCCCCCCCCCCTTTTCACGTTTGGTTCAATGGTTGCTCAGAAGTTAGATGTTGGATTTGTAGAAAGAGCTGCTGCAGAAATTTGATTATATGAGGAGGATGGGTATCAATCAACTGAGAGGTGGTCACTGGAAATGAGAATACAAATATGCCTGGTACCTATTTTTATAGGAGGTATGGGATAAATAATCAAAATTGGATATACCTCAGGTGCACCTCAGATACACCTAGCTTGAGATATACACCTCACTAAGGTGTACCTGAGGTGTAATTGAGGCGCTAATTTGCATATTTGGACACTCCTCAAATATTCCTCAACTAAACCTCATCTACTCCTCCAATGTACCTTGAGGGTATACTTCCTGAGTACACCTCAACTACACTTCAAGTACACCTGAACTACACCTCAAAGTGTAAGGGTAGGGACAGAGAGCTGGTTTATCATGGGGACAGACCATGCTCAAATACAGCTTGTGTCACAATGTCCCTCACTCTCCCTGTTCCCATACTGAGTCACACTGCCAAATATTTCATTCTGTGACACTTCTGCCTATTCAGCCTGCCAACGTGTGTATCCAAGACGTTTTAGCACGCTTGTGTGAAATCTACATATGCCATGTCATGACAAATTGCAGGTGTTCATTTGGAAGATTCTATTTTACAAGGTGGGTGAGGAATGGTCAAAAATGCTGTCTGCTCCCAAACAAACAAATAAATTACAAGATAGAATTTCTATCCCATCTTTAAACTGTTTTTCGATCGTGAATTATTAACAAAGTGACACAAACAGATCTATCAATGTATTAATTCGTAGTCTGCTGGTGGGAGAATCATTCCTTGTTGAGAGACCCCATCAATTCTAGGGTGCGTGTGCTGCATTCGATATCAGGATAGGGCTATTCAGCAATGGAAGTATTGTAATTAAATGATGTTTCATCGGTTAGGACCGAGATTTGCTGTCCTTTGCCATCAGCTGAACAACCCTATTACTGCGGATTAAGTGTAATTAATTTTATAAATGGCATTTTTGGATATTGTTCACCTCAGTGAGTGAGCGAGTGAATAGGATTTAAAGTGACTTTCAACAATATTTCGGTCATATCACGACGAACCAACTAAGCACCACCCAGCCAAGTTGCCTCAGTGACCAAAATCAAAAGGATAGTCCTAGCTCAGAGTGAATGTTGTTAATTTCATGTGTCAGGGTTTCATAACAATTTGTTTTGTGATTCAAATCTTGTGTCAAATGTCCCTGGAAATGGGAGTTGGGGGAGAGTTCAATTGCAAGCAGCCTCGCACAATACAGGAAGGTTTACATTTAGCCGAATTCAAACTCAGAATTCTGCGGATTCATCAGTTCATATGTTTGTCTGAAGTATAAAGTGTCCAGTTTCAACCAATCAGCATTGGTATGGGGAACCAACATGAACCAAGCATTACAGCAAAATGATTGGACAATAGGCGAATATCGGGTGATTTAATAGGCAGAGGAGCAAGGAAACGCAGTGAACAAGCTGGTATGAGTGTTGAGGACAGATATGCTGGACAGATTGTATTCTTCCAGTGTATATACATGTACTGTTAATCTAGAAACAATAGGTTCAACAAGTGGAAAGGAGGATGAAATTAGCTCTGCTGAGGTCGCATCACCCTCTGACCCAGATCACCCGATATGGAGTTAAAGAGAGTCTACAGTGACACTGGATCACATCATTCCATATCATATCCGCCTGACCTATATGAGAATATAGAGGCCCAGTTATTATAATCAAGGTCAACAGATGGAGAAACCAGATACCACAGATCTACTCTGCACCACCAACTTATACTGCAGCAGTTGGAAATATAAGACTGAATCTTCGGTCTATCTGTCATGTATGATATATCAATACCTTACAACATGGGGACTACGTACATGACGGACCTACCGATTCTTCCCTACTTGCGAGTCTACATGTACTTCTACAGCAAACAGCCAGATACATGTACATGTAATTTGGATATGGTGGCAATCCCTTTAATAATTCCATCCCTCTATCAAAATTCAATCAATTATGATAAAAAAATTCAATAAGTGGTTCTAATGAATTTGATCACCCACTAAAATCATTAATACAATGAAGAAATAAAGGATTATATGCATGATTTCAACCATTTTGTCAACTTACTGTTTTAGTACACACCAGATTCTATGTCGGAAATTTCACATCGTGTGATGGAATTACATGTATTGGAGGGATTATGGACAGTAAACCCTAGTAAACGCCGACATTTTGTCTAAATAAGGCTATCAGGGTTTCTGGAAAGAATTTGTAACTCTGAAATGGAGCAATAAGAACTGACATATAAGTGAGAAGATTAGGCCTGAATGACAATGGGTATATTCAACAGGACCTCATACAGTTGCATTTTGATATTGTTCGCCTTTACATTTTTCTTGCTTCATTCTAACTGCATAAAACTAATTTATTCTGCCTGGAATAATGATTCTCTATCAGCTATGTAGTCATTAATTTACATAATGCTTACCTGATTGCGTCTTTATATCCAACCATTGGTTCATCCTAACCTGTAGGGGGTTCCGTAAAACCACGGTCACCTGTTGAACAAAGCACACCAAATGATGTAGAAATTGTCATAGTCTTAAATTCAGGAATACTATAAATGTATCCAAGAAAACAGACTGGCATGATCAATACAAAATAGAATATGATGACGGATGTTCAAACTCAAATAAGGCGGACTATAATAAATTTCTAGCCTCACAGGCATCATCGCATCATTTTTTGGTTCCGCACGAACCCTTTTTTTCATGAACAGCAAAAGATCAAATGTACCAAAAAATGTTTCTATTTTCTTTGTTACATTTTTGTTCTTCAATTCTTACAAATTACTCTCTCAAAGTTGTGCCGAATAATGTTTTCGAACATCGAGTCAAACAGTTCTGGGATATCTTGTTTATATTCACAAGAAAAGTCGAATATTCAAGTAACTCAAAGCTCATTTTTTGTTTCATGCTCTTATACTGAACTACTGTGCTGGTTTGCCAGAAAAGATGGGCATATTTGATCTTTGTGAAAGAAAACCAAAATAAAAGGTACAAGAACTCCCTTCCTAATCATTATTTTCTTCATAAAATTAGAGATTAATTTTTCTTAGCTGAATAACTACAGGCCATTGTTGTACAGAATGCTACATGTAGGTTAGGAATTAGATAATATTCATTCACTGTCAGACCCTGTAAATTACGATTCTAAATTTTACAATATTTACTTATATTTTTTATTAATGAGAAACACAAACTGACATTACTCAGTTCCACTTACTGGCTCAATAATAGGTCGCAATTTATCATCTATGGACAGAAGTCTGAATCTCACTGAAACAAAATACAGAGTGATGCATGTATAATACATGTGCAATAATATACATGTACATAATAATAAGGTAGGTTATAATATACATTTACATGTAGTACTATTAAGACTATGGTTGCAACATTTGAGAAATACTTCTTTTTTTTTCAATCATTCCAACAACTTTCTCTTCTAATAAATTTGGTCATCTGAATAATTCTGAGGTGGAAAATTGTACTTCCTCTTATTGAATTAGGGCCTCGGAATTTGACATCTTGTTAGTTCAAAACACTGGCTAAAATTACATGTATAGTGAGAAGCTGTGATCAATCTTACAATAATACTTTATTTCAAGAGGTAATTACACATTTGGTACAACCAATCTTCCATGGGTCCCTCAAACAACTCACAAGTAAGCATGTGATATTATGTGTAGGCTCAAATTGTGTAATGGTCAGGATATGAATGAAGTTTCTGAGTTCAACAAGTCTAGATGGGTGACTTACCAGTAATACAATACAGGCTCAAACAATAGAAACTTACATGAAAGGCACCCTACAGCTCTGCTGGGAATTGGGTATATTCTGTGGACTGATATATCACCATTTCACACTGCAGTGATACATTCACCAGGTTCACTGATCAGTTCTGGATTGTTGTTGTCACGACTCTTCCTATACTTATGTATACGGGGAACATTAACTGGTAAAATAGTTGTTTTCGCAGAACTATTACTGCCATGCAGAGGCAGGCCCGTCACCTCATGGATCGTTGAGTTGATGCATTTTTGTTGAGACTTAGTCTCGCCAATTGATTGGAATTCCACAATTTACTTTTTACTCTGCACACATCTACATCTATGCTGTACCAGTATGCGCTATCAAAGCAGCTGCATGAAGAAGGATTATCTTACCGGACTCACTGATCCAGTCTTCAGTGGCAAATACAAGACCCAAGGGAGTATACATGGTATAGGACATGCACGTTTTGTTCTAATCTTGCAGACTTTAATACTTATCAAGAGTGTTTATGAGTCAGTGCATCGATGACTGTTCTAATTGTATCTTACTACATATTTTCTTTATTGTTATTTAAATTTAGTTTTCATCTTTTTTTCTTCTTCTCTTTTTGAGTGCCAAAACTCAAAGGCACCCGAACTCATAATCAACCTGGATTAGGTCGTGATAAGCAAAGGAATAGCTCTTGACAACTATTACCCCAAACAGATATGCGCTGGGTGCGTCTATTGCTCTGTGATCAGTTAAGCGTGAAACACCTATATCAGTTAATATCGTGAGCATTCGCCATGATGGGTGATGAGAAATACCATAGATGGATAAAATGAGAGCACTTTTGTACTCCTAGTTTTCCAGACCTACCGAGTTGACCCGGTTTGTACTGTGGTTTGTCTGTCTGTATGAAGGTTATCGGTCCACCCTGGTCCACCAGTCTCACTTTGGTGTTACCGTTAAAATGGTGGTCAGTTGTCTGGCCTGTACCCACAATCTCCATGTCATAGTCCTTCCAGCCAACCGAGTTGACCACCTTGGGGACAGGAAAATCCACACAACCACCCTGACCTGGATAACAAATACATGTACATGTATAAATGAATCAACATTTTTCAAACCTCGTTAACATGAGAAAGAGAGAGAGATAGAATTAGATTTAATGTCGAAATTACATCACAAATCAATCATTGCCAAACAATCTCTTATGAGACTTTCTTGTCAATGCTTGTGGCGCCCTTAGAATGCATCCACTATGTCCATATACTTAGCAAAGGGGACCACAAACTCGGTCTCAAAGTCCCAAATAACTCTTCCAGGTTTGCTAGACTCGAGATACTTTACAAACACCTCTATAACCAAGTCTTTTTCTACAATAACACCATCATCCTTGTACAAAATCATAATCCTTTTTTTTTTTAGATTTCTCGGTGAATTCACAGCAATATGGTCTTAACATCTGAAGAATCCGGCTATTGTTCATACTCTCGAGGGGAGAGAGATCTTTGAACGAGGTTGAAGAGGATCATTTACAGGGAAAAAAATCCTCCAGACCTTTCAACCACACGTATCCTGAATATGGCATGTGACAGGCATTCCCACACCTTCCCTCTATTGGTAGGCCATCTCTGCCACAATTCATTGCGTTGAACAGTTAGCAATGTATCAAAATTGTAATTTCAATACATTGAAAATCAACCATCATAAGCCCAAAATTTCAATGTATTGAAATTCAATTGCAATCAATGTACCGTACTGAAAATCAACCAATGCAAAGCATGTATCAATGCAATGAAAATCAACCAATGGCAGGTTTTGTTACATAGCTAGATGCAGCTGTTCTGACCCTGACCTTTGCATCAGGAGAGCTTAGTATTTAGGTGATTTGTCACCCGGCCCGCTCTTGAAATAGCACTTGTGTCTGTGAAGATTTCAACCGAACTAAATCCTGTACTGAGAAACTGCCGCCCAGCTTTTAATCAAGCATGATAGAGATAGAAAAACATGATCAATTTTTGCAGTTATTTGTAATCCGGTATTATATGATGGGTCAGCGGCTTCACTTTCAGGATAGGGTCGCCTGATTGCTGTTGCAGTCAACCTTGCTGCATGACCAAGCCGACAAAGAGCAGAATGGCAAACCAAGAAAAACCTTGTTTCATTGGTTGATTTTCAATACATTGAACTTACATACTCAATACGCATTTTCAATACATTGAAATTTGGAGCTTATGATTGGTTGATTTTCAATGTACTGATATTGCATTTTCAGTACATTGAAATTCGGACCTTATGATTGGTTGATTTTCAATGTATTGATAATGCAATTTCAATACATTGGAATTTGAGTCTTACGATCGGATGATTTTCGTTGTATTGATATTACATTTTCAATACATTGAATTTCAGGTAATATGATTGGTTGATTTTCAATGCATTGAAATTATAATTTCAATACATTGGTATCTATTCAACGCAACGGATTGTGGCAGGAACGGCCTACCATATCCCTCCTGTCCTTCATACATGTAGATCATTTATCATTAAAACGGTCACATTTTATTCTGTCTGTATCCACAGTAAACAATGGTCACCATCATAAACACATACATGTGTCAACAATGAACAAATCCATATCATTATCTATTTGCCTATCATGTATCTTTGTAGGCACTGGCTTTGACCTCATTTTGAAAATGGAGGAGAGTTTCCAAAACCTCCCTTTTCAATGTCATCAGGCTGTATTCAAGAAGGTTTTGCTACCGGTAGACCGGTATGGGCACCCAAATTTTCCCGCACGAATGAAAGGAGAATATTTTTCTCTCAAAACAAAACATGTGACAAATTCAGTGAACAGCATTAGTGTGGTGGGAAATCCGAATCTATTGACAAGGATCACTATACTGACATATTTCCTCACGACGGCTTTTCAACTTCAAGTTTGTAAAAAGATGGCGGATCATGTAACTTTTCCAAACATTGGGAGCAGATGTTTGAACTGTTTTCTGGCAGCTTACCTTGTTCCTAGGTGTTTTGCTATACCAATAAATATCACTGCCAGACAGAACTGCTGCAGTGCCAATAGGAATGAGAAGACTTCTCCTCTGCAGTTATGCGGTTTCCACATTTGATTGCCATAAGTGAGTCCAAAGCATCGGAGATTCTGAGGTTTGTGTGTAGCAATAACAACAACATCAAATTTAGTTGTCAACAGTGAACAAGGACACCATCATCAACAGGTGTGTTAATAGTGAACAATGACACCATCATCAACATGTCTGTCAACAGTGAACAAGGACATCATCATCAGCAGGTGTGTCAACAGTGAACAAGGACACCATCATCAACAGGTGTTAAAAGTGAACATGGACACCATCATCAACATGTGTGTCAACAGTGAACAAGGACACCATCATCAACAGGTGTGTTAAAAGTGAACAAGGACACCCCCATAAACATGTGTGTCAACAGTGAACAAGGACATCATCAACAGATGTGTCAACAGTGAATAAGGCCACCATCTTCAACAGGTGTGTTAACAGGGAACAAGGACACCATCATCAACAGGTGTAGCAACAGTGAACAAGGACATCATCGTCAGCAGATGTGTCAACAGTGAACAAGGACACCATCATCAACAGGTGTGTTAAAAGTGAACAAGGACACAATCATCAACAGGTGTTTCGACAGTGAACAAGGACACCATCATCAACATGTGTGCTAACAGTGAACAAGGACACCAATAGGTGTGTCAACAGTGAACAGGGACACCATCATCAACAGGTGTGTCAACAGTGAACAAGGCATCAACAGGTGTGTTAACAGTGAACAAGGACATCATCATCAACAGGTGCGTCAACAGTGAACAAGGACATCATCATCAGCAGGTGTGTCAACAGTGAACAAGGACATCATCATCAGCAGGTGTGTCAACAGTGAACAAGGACATCATCATCAGCAGGTGTGTCAACAGTGAACAAGGACATCATCATCAGCAGGTGTGTCAACAGTGAACAAGGACATCATCATCAGCAGGTGTGTCAACAGTGAACAAGGACATCATCATCAGCAGGTGTGTCAACAGTGAACAAGGACAGCAGGTGTGTCAACAGTGAACAAGGACTTCATCATCAGCAGGTGTCAACAGTGGGCATCAACAGGTGTGTCAACAGTGAACAAGACTTCATCATCAGCAGGTGTGTCAACAGTGAACAAGGACTTCATCATCAGCAGGTGTGTCAACAGTGAACAAGGCATCAACAGGTGTGTCAACAGTGAACAAGGACTTCATCATCAGCAGGTGTGTCAACAGTGAACAAGGACTTCATCATCAGCAGGTGTGTCAACAGTGAACAAGGCATCAACAGGTGTGTCAACAGTGAACAAGGACTTCATCATCAGCAGGTGTGTCAACAGTGAACAAGGACTTCATCATCAGCAGGTGTGTCAACAGTGAACAAGGACATCATCAACAGGTGCATCAACAGTGAACAAGGACACCCATCAATAACAGGTATGTCAACAGTGAACAATGACACCATCATCAACAGGTGTGTCAACAGTGAACAGGGACACCATCATCAACATGTCTGTCAACAGTGAACAAGGACTTCATCATCAGCAGGTGTGTCAACAGTGAACAAGGACACCATCAACATGTGTGTTAACAGTGAACAAGGACATCATCAACAGGTGCATCAACAGTGAACAAGGACACCATCAATAACAGGTATGTCAACAGTGAACAATGACACCATCATCAACAGGTGTGTCAACAGTGAACAGGGACACCATCATCAACAGGTGTGTCAACAGGGAACAAGGACAGCATCATCAATAGGCATGTCAACAGTGAACAAAGACACGATCATCAACAAGTGTGTCAACAGTGAACAAGGACACCATCATCAACAGGTGTGTCAACAGTGAACAAGGACACCATCTTCAATTTGTGTGTTAACAGTGAACAAGGACAGCATCATCAATAGGTGTGTCAACAGTGAACAAGGACACCATCATCAACAAGCGTGTCAGCAGTGAACAGGACACCCGGAGTGTCAACAGTGAACAAGGACATCAACATGTGTGTTAACAGTGAACAAGGACAGCATCATCAATAGGCACGTCAACAGTGAACAAGGACACCATCAATAACAGGTGTGTCAACAGTGAACAATGACCCCATCATCAACAGGTATGTCAACATTGAACAGGGACACCATCAACAGGTGTGTCAACAGGGAACAAGGACAGTATCATCAGCACGTGTGTCAACAGTGAACAAGAACACCATCAACATGTGTGTTAACAGTGAACAAGGACATCATCATCAACAGGTGTGTTAACATTGAACACGGACACCATCATCCACAGGTGTTGTCAAACCAGCGTGTCAAACATGAACAAGGAGTTCATCATAGATCAGCAGGGGTGTCAGGATTGAACAAGGATATCATCAGCAGCAGGTGTGTCAAGAGTGAACACGGACAGTCACACCATCATAAAGAGGTGTGTCAACAAGGACACCATCAACTACTGGTGTGTCAACAGTGAACAAGGATATCATCAATCGGTGTGTCAACAGTGAACAAGGACACCATCAACTACTGGTGTGTCAAGAGTGAACAAGGGCATCAACGGTGTGTCAACAGTGAACAAGGACAGTCACACCATCATCAAGAGGTGTGTCAACGGTGAACCAGAAAACCATCATCAACTGTGTCAACAGGAAACAAGGACATCATTCAGCAGGCGCACCAACAGTGAATAGTCATCGTCATTAACAGGTTTATCAGCAGTGAACAAGGACATCATTGTGTGTCAACAGCGAAGAATTATTTCATCATTAATTGATGCATCAACTGAGATCATGGATATCATCATGAACAGTTTCAACATTGAACAAGGACATTAATCATCAGCAGGTGTGTCAATGGTCAGTGAACAAGGACACCATCATCAACAGGTGTGTCATCAGTGAACAGGGACACCATCAACAGGTGTGTTAACAGTGAACAAAGACACCATCATCAACAGGTGTGTCAACTTTGAATAAGGACACCATCATTGAACAGATGTGGCAGTGAACCATTGAACAGGTGTGTCAGTGAATAAGGATCCCATCATTAACAGGTGTGTCAACAGTGAACAAGGACGTTATCATCAACAGGTGGGTTAACAACAGTAAACAAGGAATCATCATCAACAAGTGTGTCAACAATGAACAAGGACACCATCATCAACAGGTGAGTTAACAACAGTAAACAAGGAAATCATCATAAAAGGTATGCAACAATGAACAAGGACACCATCAACAACTGGTGTCTCAACAGTGACTAAGGGCATCGTCAACCGGTGTGTTAACAGTGAACAGGGTCTTCAGTCAAAACTGTGGGACTACATGTACTAGTGGTAGTTGATTACAATATACAAAATTGCCAACTGTACACTAAATTGACGGGCACACTGGCAAAGTCCAACTCCTTATAAATTTGACATAAAATGATAGTTATTTCATAAATAGCAGGTACAAATCTTCAAATTCTGTTTTAGAAGCATACAAGGCTTCGCGAACATCGAGGCAAAACTCCCGGACTTGTTGATATAAGTGTATATTCAAATAGATGGCGGAAAATGGCAAAGATGAACACCAAATCAAATTAATTCAAACAGTTTCCTTAGCAATATGCGAAGTGCCCACCTAGATTTTCTCGATTGGTGGTACATGTACTTACCATTCACGAAGAGATGCTCTATTTGAGCCAGCACTGTTGTATTGTCGACAAGTCGTATATGTACAAATACATCCTCATCAAACTCGTTCAACATAACACATAACGATTCTTGGGCACCCTTCTGCAGTCGACCAGGGGAGGTGAGTATGTAGCCACTACAAAAATAATAACACAATATTGTTACCCCTAGACAGGTTAGATTCATCATTAGAACAAGCATCACCAGGAAAAAGGTGAAACAATTAAAGCTCATTAAACTTAATTGTTCATTTAGCGGACAGGTGGATTTTATTTCTATATTTTATTTTTAGTCAAGTATACGGTTTTACGAAATATATTGCCGTCAAACAAGCTTATTAATCTTTTGTTTATACCATTTGCAAAATATATGGTAACAGTACTAAGTTAGGTCATCCTGAGTACACGGACTGACTTCCATGCTTGTCAGTACACAGCCTGAATAACAAGCATTCTGAGAACCCCAACATCTCGCCTTGCAGGGTCTCCCGCTGAAGCTGCAGCAGTATTGAAAACATATGTGGAGCAAACTTTCCATGTACAGGGATAAATTTGATTTTTGACTAACAAAAACCTTATCAAGTGGAAACGTACAAGGTCTAAACTGCGATAATTTTGACAAAAAATTCATATTTCATGTCATATTTCTTAAATAACACATGCACATTATACTCGATTCACATTAAACTTGTGTAGCAAGTGTCAAACTCATCCAATGAAAGCTGACAGCTTCAGCAAACTTTCCATTATCATTATTTACATTTATCATTGGCAAATCACTGAGATAAAACCCTCAAATATGAACAAAAATTAATATTTCATCTCATAAATAGCACAGGCACATCCTCTCATCATATGAAATATACATGTACCGAGTTTCATAATTATACAATGAAACCGGACAAATTTTTCACAACTTTTCAGTACATTATTGTCTAACAAAAACTTTTAATGGGGTTCGCCAGCTCGAACCGACGCCAGGTGGCTACGTGTACCAAGAGGTAAATGGCGCATGCCCATGTCGTTTTTCTTGACGTCACAAATGCAACGTCATAATGTAAAGACGTTATATTTGTTCTTTTTATGACGCCACGTATTCTTTACCTGTTGGAGCACTAGCACCACTCAGGGAATCATGGGTGTGATTAACTATGCATATTCCATAGACCGAGTATTCAAATTTTAGCATCAAGTCATCTCTATTTTTGTTTGAATCTGTGCGAACACGACACATGTATACCAATCTTACTGCGCAACTACGTCACAGGTGTAAAATGAAGGGACTGGTTGTGGCTTATGAATTCTTGCTAGTCTAATGTACGAATGCAGACTTCTAGTTCATTTGCTCTCAACAGAACTGATGGCAATCTGTTTACAACATATATTATGCAATCACAATCTGTCTAATATGCAATCAGATATAAAGTTATAAACATTAGCCTGTATCATTGGATGTCAAGGATGTTTTCCTGAGATTGGCATGAAAATCATTGGCAGGTTGTTGACTTTAGCCCTTGGACTTACTAATCCAGGGTACAAATATACAAAGAGTGGATTAAACAGGATATCCTGCTGTGATACTGGTCCAGGTCTGAGACTGGGCATTTCTCAAAAGGTCAGGCTGTTGGAAGGTCCTCTTACAGCCACAGTGAAACATGTAACAATATTATAGTAGTTCGTCCAATTGTAGAATTGTATAATAAATGTTCACTTCACAGCACGATAGTTGAGCTATAAAATGTTGAGTGGTTCCTAATTGATTGTATATTAATATGTACTCCGTAAGGAGGTGCCTCTCTCAAAGGGGGAAATTACGAACCGAACTTGAACTTGAACTATAGCCTTGGAGCTTTTAACATACAAGTGTCTGTACCAGATAAATCTATTCTAGACATTCTTGCCATTTCCACCGATATTTCAGGGTCAGTTTTGTGTACAACATTAAAATTTCACACAGTATATAATGTAAACAGATTTTTACAAAAAAATATGAGAGTAAAAATTATTATTTTTAAAATAGTACTTTTATTCTAATTTGATGGAAATGAAGAATTGATGGAAATCACCAATTTGTACCATTAGTACTTTTATTCTATTATTTTATTGGAATCTGTCCAGAATTGATGGAAATCACCAATTCGTACCATGTTATTTGGGGCCACGATGACCTTCATCTAACTAATTTTATAACATGCAGGCTGGACGCCAGGACATCAAATTCACCCCCACCCCCATCTAATTTTTATTTTCATGATTTATTTCACTATAACTATGTAATGGAAGTATAATGGAAGGATTTTCTTTATATATAAAAAAAGAAAACTTTAAATTGAGTTCATATACTGTTAGCCTGGCAGTCTTATCACCCTCTAACAAAACAACTTTCAAACCTCACACACATAGAGGCCCTACCTCTTGAGCCAAAAATCTGAGAAATCCGACATCTTCACGTTTGTTGAAACGATTTTTCCAGGGATGCATGTAAATTTTGATCTCAAGATCTGGGTTCAATCCTCAACCAGTCGTGTTTTTTTCTAGCCAACTCAGTAAAGATGGCATCCACAACATGGTGGGAATTCTTGGATTTTGACTTAAATTATTTTTGCTTCCATGTATTGAGTCGGCCGCATCAAATAGACATGCATAATTTGATTCTTTTGACACTTTGCACTGTCAAATATGTATGCAGTACATTTTTATTTCTCATCTAGTCCCAATTGCAGGATAATAATATATCTTTATTGCAGACACAGGGTCCATATAAGGAGATTGATAATGTAGATAATGTTTAGAGAAAGAGATATGCACAGATGTTAATTAATATTAATTAAATTAAATTTTGAAATGTGATTAAGTATAGATGGGCCTACAATTTGACGTTTGACGGACAGAAAGGCGCGGACGACCAGGCATAATATCTCCGACCGATACAAAATCAACTTACGTTTTACATTCAGCATAATTTAGTATCACAAGAATCACCACAGCTTGCGTTACAAACGCCCTCATCATTGCCAACACAGACCAAGTTCTTCGCTTTCACTGCAGAGTTGTTGTTGTTGACCTCCTTCTCTCCTCTCCGTTTGTCAGCTGGGAGACATCAACACGTGGGTCCTGCAACTTTTATCTTCGCGCGGGAGTCACGTTACCAAGAGATTACTCCGCGATAATATAGTGCGTGTATGCTCTTTTGACCATGTGGCATTGCCATGGCATAGTCTAACCCAAGTCCACATGGCATCCAGATCCTGACTACTTCATGTATATGACACCAAGAAAAAGAGCCGAAAATCAGATGCAGCTTTCTGTGCGACCTTTACGAGTTCCACCAAAAACATTTTATTTACCGGTATCCATTTTTTAGCACACCCCCCTCCCCCCCATCTTTACTGTATCGATTCTTTCTCGAGGTGAATATATGTTTGCGTACCGGTAGATTAAATTTTTTACCCTCACTCCAAATCTTAATTATACGCGTGGCAAAATTTTCGTAGAGTCCGCACATGTACACTTGATTCACACAATCACTGCGGGGGTCATCTATTCAGTTCGTCGCTAATGTTACCTAAATTCTCTCTCCCTCTCTCTCTCTCTATCAGTCAATAGCCTCTAAGTCTAATCTGTGGACCACATAATTACTGGATTTCTCCAGTTTTATAAGTAAAACTGTTCAATATTTCTGAGAAACTATTGGGATTCGAAATTTGGCAATTATTCAGTGTGATTGTCATACGGTACTTGTTCTTAGGTACTTGTCACTATCTAATATTATATCCAAATTTGTTCAACGAAAAAAATAAAAAAAAACCATATAAAATTCCACAGAAAATTATGTGGACCAAATTTTGAAAAAATAAGCACCAATATTTGTTGTTCTAATGATTTGATGGAAAATTTGGAACTTCTCGGAAAATAAACGTTTGCTCATGTTGAACCAAGAGTCAAAATTGAAGTACCGGTAACTCTATATCTCTCTCACAACCAATATATTCCCAGAGAAATAAGCTTTTCAATAATCCGTATACTGATCATCAATTTCTTTAAATCCATATCTAAACAAACCGCTCTGAATAAAACAGTCTGCACATGCGTAGTCGTGAAGTACCATAACCAAAAAAGAGGGCATTTGAGTGGACGATTTGGGTTAGAGGAGGACCATCCCAATATCAATCAACTCAGACATATTATATCACGGAATATTATTCCCCTGATTTGCCATCTTGGTTCACCTAGATTGGAACCATCTGTGGTCCAAATGGGCAGTAGGGTGTCATATGGAAACGTTCGTTAAGTAGGGTCAGGCTGGGGTGGTTTCAAACGGAAGTGCCATAAATCATGAGAAATCGTGAAGTAGTAGAAAAAGGACATTTTAGTGGACTTTTGGGGGGTAGAGGAGGACCATTCATGGTCCAAATCGGCCGTGTGGGGTCTCAAATTGAAGCGTACGTAGGATAGAATCAGACTGGCGTGGTCTTTTGTGGAAGTACTGTCAATCTGCGCAACAGTAGAAAAAGGGCATTTGCGGTTGCAGTTTTGGGGTAGAGGTAGACCATCTATGATCGAAATGGGCCGTGTGGGGTGTCATATTGGAGCGATCGTGGGGTAGCGTCCGACTGGAGTGTTAGTGGAAGCGCCGTCAATCAGCGCAAGAGTAGTAGAAAAAGGGCATTAGGGTGGACGTTTTGGGGTAGAGGTAGACCAACGTTGGTCCGAATGGGGTGTCATATTGAAGCGCTCATGGGGGTAGAGTCGGGCTGAAGTGGTTTTTAGTGAAAGTGCCATCAATCTGTGGATGCGCAGTCGTGGAGTAATAGGAAAAAGAGCGTTTGAATGGACGCTTTGGAGTATAGGTGAATCATCTTTGGTCCAAATGGGCCGAGTGGGGTGTCATGTTGAAGCACTCGTGGGGGTAGAGTCCGACTGGGATGGTTGTTATTGGAAGTCATGTCATTCTATGCATGCTCAGTCGGGCAGTAGTAAAGAAAGGGGGCTATGTTCGGTCTGGCTACCTGTTACAGTTACCTACCCTGTAGGGTACCGGGTACAGGGAGTGTGTATATGCATGTGTGTGTATGTGAACGTACATGTCACACACGCACACACACTCGAGTACGTGTACATTCTGCCAGGAAACCTCTCATCGTGACAATGTGTTCAGACACACTCATTGTGAACATAATCAAGAGACAGCAACAAGCATATATCTGTACACTGCATAACTGCATATTGACACTCTATAACACTGCATTGCTGCTCTGTAACACTGTATTTTGGGCTGCATAACGGGTCAATACGGGAAGGCAAAAATATGTTTGGATAATGTTTGTACAGCTATGAGTGAGTTAAGTTCCTACAGCTATGCGTAAGTAATGTCTGCACCGCAAAAAGTGAGTAAAGTTTATACAACTAGGTTTAGGTCAAGTAGTGAGGCTATGTTTGAATAATGTCTGTACAGTTATGTCCGAGTGAGATTCCTACATCTAGGTGTAAGTAATATCGGTACAGCTATAAGTGAGTAAAGTTCGTACAACTAGGTATGGGTCAAGTATTGCAGCTATGTTTGGATAATGTCTGTACAGCTATGTCCGAGTGAGATTCCTATATCTATGTGTAAGTAATATCGGTACAGCTATAAGTGAGTAAAGTTCGTACAACTAGGTATGGGTCAAGTATTGCAGCTATGTGTGAATAAGGTGTGTACAGCTATGTATAAGTGTGTCTGTGCAGCTATGGGTGAGTAAAGTTTGCATAGTTAAGTATGCTGAATGCGTAGGCCCACTGCTGTGTAAGTAAGGTGTGTACCGCTATCTGTATGTGATTTCTGTACAGCTATATACCTGTAATGTCTTTAAAGCTACGTGTGAGTAAGGTATGTACAGCTACATATGAATAAGGTTTGTGCAACTATGTGTGGGCAAGGACGTACACTCATGTGTTACTGTTGTGTGGATGAGTATTAGGGTCTGCACGGGTATGCCTTAATACAGCCAGTACTGTCATTGATGAGTAAAGTGGGAGTGTTGAAGGTACAACTATGTGTGACTCAGGCCTGTGTCAATATGTAGAATATGACATTATGGCCATAGGTGAAGTCATGGGCCACAAGTCACGTCATCATCGGAAGTGACATCACACGCATGCGCACTCTCAAGTTGGGACCCTGCATCCTATAGCCCATAGCGCATAAGGTACAGCAGGGGTGGGTGTAGCACAAGGTGAGTGTTACTATAGTGTTATAGAGCGTCAGTGTGACATTGTAGGGCACCTTTTCTGCGTTATAGAGCGGCATTGTAGTGTTTTATAGCGTCTGTGTTATGTCACAGAGCAGCAATGCGGTCTCAGAGAAGATCAATGTAGTTAATACAGAGCATCAGTGTAGTGTATTGGGAGTGAGTTCAGCATACGGAGGGTGTTTTGCAAGTTTTGGGTGTAATGCATAGAGTCGGTGTAATATACATAGTGTCAATTACAGATCGCCAGTGTAGTGCCATAGAGCATATATCGAGCTTGATATGGTCTCAATCCAGTGTACAGAACAGTGTTACTAAGCAACCCTCTAGCGTTATAGAGTGTCATGTGATAGGGCATCAATTCAGTTCAGAGCGGCAGTGTAGTACTTTATAGCGTCTGTGTTATGTTATGGAGCAGCAATGTGGGCTTAAAGACCACCAGTGCAGTTAATGCAGAGAATCAGTGTAATGTATTGGGAGTGAGTTCAGCATACAGTTGATGGCATGTACCTCCAAGGGACATATGCCCACCCATATGGGCTAGCGTTTAGGGGTAGACATGTCTCCAGTGCACATCCGATCATATCCTCCTTTTACCCACAGTCGAGGAGTGCGTGTATGTCCAGTCGGACCCCGGAAAAAGGTTCTGATTAATGCACCTGACGACATCAATAGTCGCCTGCCCTTCGTGGACGACCCCATAAATGTTCCCAGCGATCTCGTCCGACGCCCATCCAGTAAGTGACATCTACCGGCACCACCAGTCGACGATCCAACGATTTCCACCGTCATCGCCCGATCTTTCACGGCACATTCACTAAAAACTACCCCAGTCTGACTATCCCAGGAGCTCTTCAATATGACATTCCACTCGGCTCATTTGGACCACGGATGATCCACCTCTACCACAAAACGTCCACTCAAATGTCCTTTCTCTATTACTCCTCGACTGCGCATGAACAGATTAACAGCACTTCCACTAAAAATCAAGCCAGTCTGACTACCACACGATCGTTTCAATATGAGACCCCACTCGGCTCATTTGGACCAAGGTTGGTCCACCTCTACCCCTAAACGGCCACCCCTGGCATGCCTTCCCAGTTCGGCTGGGCATCATATCTTCCCAACGAAAGTTGACTAATAGTCCTGAAACCGAACAAGTCGAACAAGAACCCACTCTATTGTTCACTCCACAAGAAAATTGTCCATTTTCTTTCATGCACCCGTTCATGTGCAGATGGTGCTATGATCACCATCATCCGGGTTATTTTTCTATTACAGACGCCATTTTGTTCTACCAACGTCCGGCTAACTTATGTTCTGAAACGATAGGCGGACGGGCATCTTGGATGTTTACATTCTGTGAGAGGTTTTGTACGATGATACAGGTTATTCCCTATTATAATACTAACGAGACTATACAGCGCAACACATAATACAGGAAGTATGTCTAATGTATAAATTTCCAATGCATTCAAAACACTTTGATGATGTTACGGAATAAAACATGTTGAGACTTGCTGAACCTAGAATTGGTGACGTCGCGTAAAATCCCCAGACAAGTACCCACTTGTATATCATGCTATACGTAAATTAACAGTGGTTTGACTGGGGCATAAATTAACATTTCGTGACTGGGAAGCTGGCATAAGTTGGCATATATACAGGACTTTTCCGGAGATGTCTGGACATTCCCGAAGACAACCTGTAACCATCTCGGCCATCTGTACGCGATAAGACTGACCTTGGGATCGTGTGTATCCATTTTCAGTCTACTTTCGGCAACTGCAAGAGGGAATTTCCAGAAATCAATACCACGTGTCTTCGTCAGTCAATCAACTAAACTCTACCGACGTAACCCCAACGTAACCCGCCATTTCCGAGTCATGTGATGCCCTACTTGTTCAAAATTACAGATCTACCACACCTCTTGGATGATACGAAAGTTATTCATACCTATATATATTGTAAGCCCAGGCAATATCTGTTTCCGATGTGGTATGAAAATCTGTAATTTATCAGATTTCTCGAGTCTGTTCTCTGCCGGATGAAGGACGAACAGAATACGGTAAAGTATCGGATATCGCTCCGCAATAATGGAGACACACGATTCGCAAGCCATCTTATGGATGACGAAGTGTATGCAAATGTCCCGAAGATTCACGAAGACTCCCGAAGACATCACGAGCCAGTGGTCCCATAATGCACCTGTGACGTCACTCCACAAACCCTCCACGTCCTTCATTTT